>JBCJKH010017144.1:0-10057 GCA_039877255.1 Loriculus beryllinus
AACAGGCGGGGGGGCGGGCAGGGGCCAGCCGGGGGCTGCTGCGGCCCGTGCCCGTCAGGAAGGGCCAGAGCAGGAGTGGGTTTGATCCAGGCCGGGCTCTTAAAACCTTGGGTCTAGAGCTGCCGGGCTTCCTGGAGCCATCCCCTGGGGCTTCTTGCTTAACAGGTCGGGTTGTGCCATTGAAAGCGAAGATTTACGATCCCGATCGCAGGTTCTGCATGGGCAGCGTCCTGGGAAGGGCCTTTGTTGGTGTGTGGTTGGTGGTGGCTCCCGTTGGACTGTTCCTCCCTGGCTGACCCAGGGGAGGTGACTGAAACAGGGGCTGTGTGTGTGCGGTGAGGCAGAGGGTGTGACACAGTCTGCGCTGTTTGTTCCTCATGCTGCAGCACAGTAAATAGGCAGGAGGGGCTGTCCCCTGCTGTGGATGTGGGATGGAGTGAGCAGGATTCCTCCTGGGTGGGCTGGGAGGTTGCCCGGGATCTCCAATCAGTGTGAGGCAATAAAGGGGGTTTTCGTGGTGACCTGCAGCAATTCCTGCTTCCCAGGGTGACAGTGAACCTGAGATCCTCTATAGGGCGAGAATCTGAACCCTTTGCTCTCCTCTGCAGATCACCTTGAGTGATGCCCAAGAAGTTCCAAGGGGAAAACACCAAGTCGGCTGCTGCCCGCGCAAGGAAGGCTGAGGCAAAGGCAGCAGCCGATGCCAAACGGCAGCAGGAGCTGGAAGATGCCTACTGGAAGGATGAAGACAAACACGTGATGAGGAAGGAACAGAGGAAGGTGAATGGCTGGGCAGGGAGAAGGGGAGCTCCAGGCCTGCTTAGGAGGGGTTGCTTCTCCTCTGCTGTCCCCACATACTGTCCTCAGCTTAGTTTTGGGTAGAAGAGCTGGAACTAGTGGCTCCTGTGGGAGCTAAAACAAGCCAAGTGTGGGAGTAAGTGTGAGCTCTGCTGTGTAATTCCGGAATGTGGTGGATCTTAGAGCTCCCCAAGGGAAGCAGGAAAAGCTTTATTGTTGGAATGACTTAAAACTGAACTCAGGAAAAGATCAGGAACTCTGCTGGGGGCTTGATTCTTGACCAGAAGTTCCTTAGCTTGGTTTTCTTTTCCTTTCTTAACTGGTCTTTGACTCTTCTAGAAGGAAGAAGAAATCAGCAGAGTTAAAGGTTCCAAAGCTTTTTGTTCTCCTCCCTCACTTGGTGTTACATCAGGACACATCTCACTTAAAGGGTTCTCTCCAGTCTGCTCTTACCAGCTTGCTCCCCCTGTTAGCCTCCATGTTCAATAACAGAACACTTCCATGTTCTTTCCTGGCTTCTTTGGGGTTTAATGTTGTCCTGCATCAGTGTTAGATAAACCTACCTCCTGGGTGGGTGGGAACAACGGTTGTGATGACTTTGCTGCCTCTTACGAAGTGACTTCTTTCCCCTTATGCAGACAGAGTTTCTGCTGGCCACATAAATGAGGTTTTGGGGGTACTGGGTTTGTGCTGTTCTGAACTGCAGCACTGTTGGTACAAACACACTGGCTGGGCAGCAGGAGGCCAGCGTGTCCCTGTGACCCCATGAGTTCACCCCTGATGTGTGTCTTGGCATTCAGAGTCCTGTGTGCTGTTCCCCATCCCAATCCTGGAATGCTGCCTAATTACTTCCTTGAACAAGGACTTCTTATTGCTTTCCTTAAGACTTGGCCAGCAGCAGCCTCCTGCAGGGCAGGGGTGTGCAGGCTGGAGAGGGGGCCTGTTTCAGGGCCTGGAATTGCTCACTGGAAAACCAGGCTCCATCCCAGAGCTTTAGAGAAGCCGGTGAGGCAGTTTGCACTCAGGACATCATCCATCCCTCTCCCTGCATCAGCAGAGCCATGGTCTCTTATGTCCAGATTTCACCTGAGCGCTCGTTTAGTGTGTTGGCTTCCCACAAATCCCTCACAGCAGTGGAATTCCCTGCTTGGATACAGGAAATTCTCCTGCCAGAAAGGCTCCGTGTCTGTTGCACCTGCACAGAGGCTCTTCCTGCCTAAGCTGGGCCTTTGTGTGGCTGAGCAAGTAGCCAACACACAAACGATATGTGTCTTCCTCAGCTGCTTCTCCAGTGCCATCCAGCTGGAATATCTCCATGGAGAATGGAAGAATTCGCCTGTGCCCCATTGCAGGGGTGGGATGTGGATTGTAAATGACTTTCCATCCCCATCCAAGAGAGGGTAGAAACCAAACTCTTCACAAGAGTCAGGCTTCCCTGGAGGAGTAACTGTTTTGCAGGTGGTGCTGGCTCGGGAATAGTGCTGCTGGCCTTGTGCTGCAGCAGGGGCTCAGCTACCGCCCCCGGGGAAGGGATGGTGCTGTGTGGAGGAGGATGCTCCCAGAAGCTCTTCCCACCTCTTCCAGCTCTTCCCCTGCTCTCCGGGCGATGACGGTAACACTGCGCCCCCAGGATTCCTGCACTGCTAAAGGGCAGGAGGAGCTGGAAGCCTTTGGGATGTGCTGAGGCCAAACCCTGCATTTGGGGTCTCTTTAAACGCCACCACCCCCCTGCTCTGAGAGCAGCCTCCGGAGCTGAGCCCTGCTACCAGGGGATGATGCTCATTTGCTGGCTCTGTGATGCATAAAGGAACATCTGAGCTCTGCGATGTGTGATTCCTCCTCTGGCACCTTCCCTGCAGGGCTCCAGCTGGAAAGCACAGGATCTGCATCTTCCTTGGTGGAGTTTTAACCTGGGTAACTGCTTTTCTTGCAGCACTTGGGTGTTTTCATCCTTCCTGGCCCTTCCCACTCCTCCTGTGAAGGGTCAGATCCTCCAGCTCAGCAGCCTGATCCCAGCAGGGTTTTCTCTGTGCAGAGAGACACCTAAAGTGTGTCTGGTGGTGGAACAGCCACAGGTTCATGTGTGTGTGTCCTGGGGAAGCTGCTTGGAAGGGTGATAAATCATTACATCTGCTAGAGCAGTCAGACCTCTTGGGGACACATGGGAAGATCTCATTGGCTGGGATGCAGCCAGATTTCCAATCTCCTTCCCAAACTCGGTGAGAGTGGCGAAAGGAGAATGTGTGGGTGATACAGGAGCAAGGAGACCTTGTTAGTGCAGGATCTGGGGAAAGATTCCAGTTAAGTGTAGGGTAAGTAGTGCTGGAAGGGTGCAGATGGTGCAAGAGGGAGCAGTGACTCCCTTGGCGTGTGGTTTCTGCCCTCCTCATTCCCTGTAGCTGTGCTCAGAGGCTGTGGGGCTGCAGCTCTCACTGGTGGCGCAGGCGGGTGAGTGGTGACTTTCTCTTCCCCCTCTCCTCTGATTCAGTGTGGAATTACTCAGCTGTGAGCAGCAGCTCTTGTTCACATCAAATGCAAAACAGGGCAACTGCCTTTGGAGGACGTCTGCGTGGTACCGGGTACCCAATGCTGAACTCTGATGGCTCAAGTGAGTAACTCGGGGCAGAGATGTAGTGGGGAGACAGCTGATGACAACCAGGCAGAGTTCACACCCCACAGCTAACTTCCTCGGGCTTCAGTATCCCTTGGGTGCTTGCTGTGGGCAGTGGAAGGAGTGTGTCTGATCTCATCTCAAAGCTCTGGAGTGCCTCAGAGATCCTGGTGAGCACTTGGCCGTGCTCCAGGTCGGTTATGCCCCACTCACTTTGTGACTGAATCATCTCTGTGCATTGCTTTTCCCTTCCGCCCTATAAGGAGCAGAGTGCTTTCCAGCCTTCCTCAGGCTCTCACATTGATGAGCAGTGCTCTTGCTTCAGTTGACCACTTGCTCTCAAAGCCACATGTATGGGACCTTGTTTTCTTTCTGCCTAGCTAAAGCTCTTCTGAGTTGCCCTGTCAGTTTTCTGCAAGGCTGAAAACTCCTATCTCAGCACGTAAATCCTGGGGAACAGAAGTGTCCAGCTAAAGGAATCTCCCCTTTTGCTGCTGTAAGTGCAGCAGTGTTGAGGCAAAAGATCATTCATATCCTTTTCAGTTTTCTTATAGGTATGTTCCACTTGGACAAATCCAAACCTCTCTTTCATCAGGACTTTTAAGCCGATGTATAAAGCATTAGTTTGGTTTGGCCCAACCTGAGAAGTCTCTTCAAAGCTGACAGCTTCAGGCCCCTGGGGCTTTGGGCTTGGGGGAGCAGCAGGCGCAGAGCTGCTGCTTTGAAGCCCTGCAGATGGTGCAGAGCAGACCTGGATGTGAGAAGCCACAGGGGAAACCTGAGTGTGTAGATTTTACAGGGCTTGTGACACCTGAGGGCTGGTGCCAACTTATTTACTGCCTGCAAATAGCAACTAGGGTGTAAATGCCAGAGAGCAGAGAACAGCTCACCCTGGAGGAGAGGAGTCACCGGAGGTTCCCCACAGCCCACAGGGCAGGAGAAAGCCTCCGTGCCCTACATGTGCTTCTTTCCCCTTGGCCAAGTGGCTCTGTCCTCTTTGGAAATGGCAGCAGAGCATTACCCTGGAATCTCTGCTCTGTCAGATGTGTCTCAGCATGAGCTGTATGATGCTGAGCTGGCTGCAGTGGAGGACAGGTCCCTTTGTGTAATAAATGGGTTAAAGTATCTTTTCTAACTATAAAAAGCAGTCCTGTTCTGAACTGGCTTGCTTAGGTCCTTAGTACTCATGTATCCCACTCCTTATGTGGCTCCTGAATTATTCAAGGCCACAACCACACCTGCAGCCTTGCTGTGCTCACCCTGCCAGCAGCTTCTCTGCGTTACATTGTTCATTACCCCTGAGCTTTAGAGCTCGGATATTTGCACCAGTCCGTGTTCCAGGCATGATACCAGTACCTGGAATACACAGTGCTGCTTCCCTTGCATGTGCCTTACATCTGATTAAATGGCTTATTCCATCTGACTGCTGGACCGTCAGTGAGTTCTGGGTGCCTCCTTTTGTTTTGGCACATTTGAGGAGCTTTTCTGCATTCTTCCTTAAAAGAGGCCACCAGCCTCTGGAAATCCCATCTGGAGCTGGAGCTGTGCTGGGTGAGGTGGCAAAGCACCCTGGTGGCTCTTGCTCAGGCATATCCCTGTGTATCCATTTTAAAGGCAGCCTTCCCCTTCTTCGTATGACACTCTGCCTGTTCCAGGAGTGGCCAAAATCCCTCCTGATCTGGAAGCCTGAGGACCCTTGTTTACTCACCCTTTGCTAAAGAGGGAGAGGCCCCACAGCAGAGCATTGGGCAGAGAAAGCTGGAGCTGGTGGCCTGAAGAGGTGAGTTTGCACTTGGCAGTAACACCCCAGTGCTGTGGCTCAAGGCACTTGAGCACTGAATGACCAAGACTTTGAAGACTGCCACTTGCAGTAAAGGCTCCATCCTTCCAAAGGCTGTTTTCCCGTCCTGGCCCCAGCTGCTCCCAGTATTGCTGGATGAGCTTTTCCTTCCCTTCCCTTTGAAAGGCTTGGTCCTTGATGCAAACAGCAGCAGCCTGAGGGAGTGATTTAATTCAGCAATTGTAGGCTTTGATTCTGTTTTTTATGAGGTTTGCTTTAAACTCTTGAGCTGTGGAGCAGCTTCAGGGGTTCTTTTGTTTCATAGAGTCTCAAAGCCCAGCCTTGCTCATGTGTCTCAAGTGGGCCCTACCCCAACATGCATAATTCTGCTCCTGTTCCTTGGACATGGATGGTATCGGGTTGTGTTACTGCTGGGCTGGGTTTGCTGCCTTTGAGTAAACCCATTCCATTAATGCTCCATCAGTTCCTTGAGCCATCCCAGTGAATAATGGATGAGAGCCAGAATTAATTGTCCATGTAACTAATTGAGGTAGGAAATGCTCTGAAGCCTGTGACACTGCACTTGTTTTCCTTTCTGCAGGGGAGAGAAGGAAGAAAACTCAAAGCCAAAGTGCTGAAAGTCCTTAAGGGCTTGTTGCATGGTCTTGTCAGCCTCTTCCCTGGGCCTTAGAGGGCAAAGTGGCTCTTAACCTCCTTGTGGAGCACTTGAAAATCCCCACAGGAGCTGCACTGCTTGTTGAATTTGGTCTCCCTGCTTGCCCTCAGCCAGACCTGAGGGTGAATTCAGCCTCTTGACTGGCCTTTTTCAAACAACTACTGAACTTTCAACTTCTGACCACTTCTTGAGGTGGAGAACTTAATGTGATTGTCATCAGGGTTGTGTTTCACAGTCCTGCCATCCCAAGGAGCCCGTGTGTGGGTGTAGACAGGGCAGGGAATGGTTATTCAAAAGGGCCTGGCTGTCACTTCTCACTGGGGGGGACCAGCCAACATCCCCTGTGACAGGAGGAGGTCAGTGCTGCATTAGCTACAGAAGTAGCTCTAGCAGGGTACCCTTCTCCTGTAAGGCCTAGTTGGATCCCTCCACCTTATGGAGGTGTAAGAGTGGAGGTGAGCTGGTCCTTTCTCCCTTCAGGAAGAGCGGGAGAAGCGGCGCCTGGAGCAGCTGGAGCGCAAGAAGGAGCTGCAGCGCCTGCTGGAGGAGGAAGACTCAAAGCTGAAGGGGAAGTCACCCAAGCAGGTCACTCCAGGCAAAGTCACCAGGGCCCAGATCGAGGAGACAATCAGAAAAGACCAGCAGCAGAAGGAGAATGCAGAGACAGGTTTGGTGTTACCACAGAAAGGCCCCGATGGCCACGGAGGGCTGGGCGTGGGAAGGGGGCTCTTCCTTCCACACTCGCCCTTGCTGATGGACAAGGTGTTTGGAAAGCAAGAGCTGCATGTAGCTGTTGTGTGCTGCATGCTTTGCTGGGTCTGACATTCAGATGGGGGGAAGAAGAAACCTCCTGTCACTTTGAGGTGCAGGAACAGAGCTGTAGAGAACTGAGACTGAGCTCTGCCTGAGTTTCCTCAGGGTGCTTTGGAAAACCTTATGAGGGTGTTGCACAGGCTGGATATGACATTCACAGCTCTCCTTTTACCCCCCTCCCTGTGCAGTGGAGAAGGAGAAGACTCACTTGGAGGTCCCCTTGGAAGAGAACATCAACAGAAGGGTACTGGAGGAAGGATCAGTGGAGGCCAGAACGATTGAAGATGCCATTGCTGTCCTCAGGTACGTGGCTGTATCACAGCAGTGCTCTCCTTTGAAGGTGTTGCTTCCCTTCAGAGAAATCCTTGCAGATCCTCCCCCAGAACTGCCTCCTCTTTATGCTCTGATTGTCAGTTCCTATCTCAACAACAAGAACAGGACCTATCCCTTGGCCTGTTGTTCTTTGGAGAGTATTTGAAGTGGTGGGAGGAGTATCACAGGGCTTCCTGCTTTATCACCCAAGTTACACTGTAGGCACTTGGTTGTGCTGACAGGGGTTTAGTGGTGCTGCTGAAGGTGGCTCTGACGTGTGGCTCCCTCTGAATTCCCTCCTGGCAGCGTTGCCAATGACCTGGATCGGCACCCGGAGCGCCGGATGAAAGCTGCCTTCACCGCCTTTGAGGAGCTCAACCTGCCGCGCCTGAAGCAGGAGAACCCCAACATGCGCCTGTCCCAGCTCAAGCAGCTCCTCAAGAAGGAGTGGATGAAGTCTCCAGAAAACCCCATGAACCAGCGGCACAAGGCTTACAACAGCCAAAAGTAGAACTAGAGCTGAGCAATCACACACACCACCCCCCGGACAATGGGCTGGAGCCCCCAGGGCTCTGCTCCCAGGAGAACAGGAGACACGAGGAACTTCCTCTCCTCTTGTTTCCCTTTCCCTACCCCCAATTTCTGTCTGTTCTTGGATTTAAGATAAGCACGAGGCCACAGCTCAGGACCCTGCATGGTCCTGTCCCCCTGGGTGTGCTGGTGCAGCATGACCAGGAGACACCACTACCACCTTCCTGTCCCCCAAGCCACTTGTCTTACAACAAAAACAAGCTACTAACTCACTTGCAGCCCTTCAGTGCTCCCAGGGTGCAGCCTCAGCGCTGCTGCCTGCCAAGGTGGGGAACCCCCAGCAACCACTTCCAGGCTGGACCTCACCCAGACTGCATCACCCCAACTCTGCCATGGCTGCGCTGCATCCTCGTCCTCTGCAGGGTGAGTATTTCTTGCAAGTACCATGAGGAAGGCACCTGTCCACTGTTGCTTGTGTCATCTTGGGTGCTGGGATGACCCCACATTGATTCCAGACTGGGATTGCTGTTGGCATTGCCTTGCTGCCAAAGGCAGACCTCTGGGTCTCAGCTGGAGTTAGACGGGGAGGAGGAACCACAATGGGAGCAGAAGGTCTAACAGCAAAGAATTACAGGGGAAGAGAGAAAATAACCTTCCATCTTCAAGGAGGAAGAGGAGAAATCCCCCAGCACAGCACAATCCCTGCAGGACGCTGGTGTCACGCTCCTGTCACGTCCATGGTGGCCTTGCCCGGAGCCTCACACGTTGCTGGTGGGACAGGAGCTCCTGGAGGGGCTGTGACCCTGCACAGCAAATGAGCTGCCTCCAGGAGGGAAGCTGCTGCTTCTGCCATCACTGCTTCCCCTGTCTGCTCCCAGGCTCGGGCAGGAGCCCGTGGAAGGATATTGGGAATGTTGGCTCAGCCACTGCTGCACCAGGGGCATGAACCTGCCTGTGCCAGTGCTCCAGGAGAACAAACGGGTGAGCCCCTCTCCATGGCCAAGCACTGGGATTTCCTCTCTTCCCTTCTCACATCTCTTCTGGTCTCCTTTGGGAATGAAACTCCTTCCTATGACCTAAACCCGTGCCTGTGGCTGTTGGTGCTTTACCTGTGTCGATCAGCAGAGAATGCCAACGCCACGGCGGGCTCAGCATCCCGCTGGCATTCCTTCCCATGGTGTGGCACCGCCAGGGCTCATCACGGGCAGTGAGTGGCCCCTGTTCCTGCACAGGATTGCTCCTGAGATGCTGGAGCCTTGGAGGCAGCAGCAGCAGCATTTGCACTTCGGTGGGTTGAGGAGCAGCAGCAGTGGCTGTTTTGGGGCTCTCTTGCACCCTGCTGAGGGGGCAGCTGGGCCAGGGTGTATGTTTCCCCCCCCCCCAGGTAAAGGCAGGCAGGAAGGTGCCCAGTGCCCCTTCCCCCCACCCCGTTCTGTGAGGAGTTTGTTGTGTTTGAACCCCATTAAAAACAATAAACCCCAACCCTCTGAACTTGTTGAAGGAAAGGGGGGGCAGGGGGGAGTCTTCCCCTAAATGGTGGCTGAAAATCCTCCTGGAGTTAATTCCTTCCTGGATTAGGGATTTGGGGTGGGGGACCCCCTTTGTGCCTCCTCCCCAGCAGGGTGTGTGTGTGAGCTGTAGTAGTGAAGGTGAACCCCCCTCAGCCCCTCGATGGTGAACCAAGGACACACGAGTGTTTCTCCTGACCCCCCCCCCAGGCTGCAGTGTTCCCCTTCACTGGGGAAGGGGGGGGATCCGGGGATCCCCCCCTCGCTTCTCTCACCTGCTACCCCCATGGTGCAGAGGCCTTCAGCTCCTGCGCAGCTCTGGCTTTGTGCAGCAGAGCCCACCCTCCTCCCCCTCCTCCTCCCTGGCACTGCGGCAACGCTGTGCTGCTCCCCCGGGGGGGCTGCGGCACAGAGGGCCCCCCCCATTGCTTTGGGGTGCTGGAGCCTGCGCCCCCATAGCAGCACCTGGGGAAGGAAACCCCTACCCTGTGCCATGGGGGACCCACCTCGTGATATAGGGCACCACCCCATGATGCAGTGATCCCCCCTGCTTTGCTGGGGGGGAGGGAATTAATGGAGGGCTGCCCCTCCCCGATTCAGGGAAGGGATCCCCCATTGCTAGGGCAGGGGAACTGCTCCAGTGCAGGTTGGGGGTTTCCCAGTTGCAAAGAAGGGATGAATGGGGGGAATCCACTGATGGGGGAGATCGGGACCCCCCCCCCCTTGTAAAGAGGGAATGTGGTGGGGGATCCGCCGGTGCAGGAAGGGGTTAATGAGGGAACCCCCGCACACAAACTGCAGGGGCACCCCCTTAGCGAAGGAGTTCGGGGGGGGGAGAAGAGGGGGGGGGGTTGGGGATCGGGGGGAGGGATTCCCCACCCCGCCCCTCCGGGGATTCCCTCCCTCCCCCCCCCTCAATCCTTCCGCTGCCACGGCAACGGGCTGTTCCGCTACGGGGGCGGGGAAGCCGGGGGGGGGGGGGGGGGGGGGGGGGGGGGGGGGGGGGGGGGGGGGGGGGGGGGGGGGGG
>JBCJKH010017145.1:0-43359 GCA_039877255.1 Loriculus beryllinus
TTCCGCTCCCCCCCCCCCGCACCGCATCTTCCCCCGCCTCGGTGCCCGCCGCAACGCCTCCCCCCCCCCCCCCGGCTGGAGCAGCGGCGATGCGCAAGGGGAACGGGGCAGGAACCAGCCGGGGCCGCCCGTGCGAGGAGATAAAGGAGGAGATGGGGGGGATTGGGGCAGCCCCACCGCGCTGCAGAGCCGGGAGGCGGGGGGGGGGGGAGGGGGGGTGGTACTCCGCGTTCTACCCCTGCAAGCGGGGACCTTCCCCCGGGCCGGCAGCGGCGGAGATGGGAAGGGAACAACCGGGTACGCAAGGAGCCTCCCCCCCCACCCCGGCCCCGGCCGCCATCCGGTACCGCTGGGATGCGCTCACCCGGCGCTCGCTGCTCCCGGCGCGGCTCTGCCCCGCCGCCCCCCGCACCGCCCGGCAACGCCGCCTCCTGCCCCTCCTACCGCCCGCCGCTTTAAAGGGCCCCGCCCGGCCCCGCGGGGTCCCGTTGTGTCCCCCCCCCCTCTGCCCCCAGCGAAAGGGCCGCGATGCGATGCACCGGGGTACCCCGGGGGACGGCACCCCATGAATGGGGTCGTTCCCCCCATCCCTGCGCGTGTGCTGGGGTGATGCGTCTGCGAGGGAGCCCCAAATCCCTGCAGCGCACTCCGCATCGTCGGAGGACATCTCAAATCCCTAAAGGGCGTCTCAGATCCTCATAGGGCACCCCAAGCGCCCCCAAACCCCTCCAGTTCTGGGAGGGGGCTGCCTAAGAAAGGGGGGCTGCCTTTTTTTATGCTGTATCGCCCATCCTCAACGCTCATTTTTTGTGCTGTGAAGGAGTTTGGGGTGATCCCCAGCACCCCACATCCCCAGGACTCACAAGTGGGGGACCAGCCCCAGCACTGGCCTTCACTGATGTATTTTTAAGGCCCATCTCCGAGCCCCTTCTGCTGAGGGAGTCAGGACAGACCATGGGGAACCAAGGCCCTGAGAGCTTGCTGTGATTTAGTCAGGGTCACATCATCAGGGGCTGCCTCCTGCACATTCCCCCCCTCAGCGTGTCCAGGGGTGGATGAGGATGACTCACCAAAAAGAGAAAAAAACGGGGAAAAGAAAAAGGATTTGCAGGAAGAACAAATCCTTTTCACTTCTCGGAGCACCTGTAGGATTAAGACAATGCTGGTTATGTAAGGAGTGGGGAGGGAGGTGGGTTTTTATTCCTATTAGTATTTGTTTCTTATGCTCCCTTGCCATTCTCTTATCTACGAGGTGAAATGTGGGGAGATTTTGGACGTCTGAGGGCACTCAGGGGATGCAGAAAGGAGGAGGGAGGGTGGCTGTAGGGCTATTGCACAGTGATGCACCATTTTCTGTGTTTTCCTCCAAAGCAGAGCATCACTGTCTCCCTAAACCTCTGTATTTGGTGTTTTAAGCAGCAGAGTGAAACAGAGGAAGGGAGATTTGCAAAAGCTCTGCCTGGCAGGCACGACCAGGGGTATGGGCTCTTGACTTCTCTCCTTAGTTTCATCATCATGGTTTTGTGATGATTTTGGGTGAATGCCCACCCTCCTGCTTCTGGCTGGTCCTCGTTTCCCTTCTTGAGGGTGCTGTGAGGATGAATTCATGCTCACCAAGAGGCTGGAGCCCACTGCTCAGTGCAGGTTACCCTGGACAGACCACATCCACCCATCTGCTGCAGCGGCTGATGTTTCCTCTCACCCCCCCAGCTTCCACAGCCTCTCCTCCAAAAAAGCCTCTCTCCCATTCATATACATTTTTAAAGAAAACACACAATCAATAGTCTCTTAGGCTGGAATTTCATTAAGGGTTTCATTGCACTCGCTATCGATTGCCAGCAGGGCTGAGAGCTGCACAGCGTGGGTCTGGCAGACACGGATGATGCCCTGCCTGTGCCATGGGACCATGCGGAACATCCTCCATAGGGCAGGGCAGCGATGCCAAGGACAGCCCTGGCACAGATCCTGTGTTTAGAGGATCCAGCTGGGTCACACCAGGGGCTGGAGGTGCCACTTTTAGTAAATTCCCAGATTTTACTAACCATGAATGGTGAGCAAAACATGCCAGGAGCCCAGGGAAGGGCTGGGATTTCTCCCTCCCATCAGCCAGGATAAATGCTTTGCGATTGCAAAGGCTTTGGTACGTAAGAGGCTCTCTTCTCCTTTTCCTCCATGGGCTGTTGCTTGCTTCAGGATGTGTAAAACAAAGTTGGAAAGCCTGGCCTTGCTTGTGATGAAACACCGGGTAAACTTTCAGGGCTGCTATTAAAAACCAAAGCAAGCTCCAAGTGTGGAAGTGCGCAGTTTGCACCACTGCTGGTCAGTCACTTGAAAACTCAAGTGAAAAATCCCAACCTTCAAAAGGATTTGAGGGCTAATTTTAGGTCTGTGCCTTGCCCAAAGAGATCTGCTATAATTGCTGGGGTGAAAGTTGAACTTCTCCTGTGACTTTTCTCAGCAATCCCTAAGGAACTGTGTTCCGCTGCGCAAAGAGCATCCTTGGTCCAGCTCCCCAGACCGTCTTTTGAAGGCTTTATTTTAAAACCAAAGCCACAAGCTGCCTTCAATGGGACATAAATCCTTCATGAATCCCAGTCTACAGCTGGTGGGAGCTCCTGTGGATGGCAATGAGCTCCAGCTCAAACCCTTATCCTCAATTTCTGGCCTCACTTATTGCTGCCTCATCACCACGGGTGCTGAGCAGAGTGACCCCGCTCCCCCCCATGGACACCACCGTTCCCATTCATCACTTAACCCTTTTAATAGGAACCATGGATGTGAGCACAGCACATTGCTCGTAGAAACACGGCCTTTCTGCTATGCTAAATGATTTAAAACTGGTGGTGAATAGACCTAATATGTGCTCGCTTTTGCCAATTCTCATTACGCCGGGAATCCCTCGGAGCTATTAACTCCACAATCCAATAGCTGGAAGGACTCAAGAGCAGGCACGCTGCTGAGGGCTGTTGGCAGCCGCCCGGCTGGAGCGTGACGTGCCCTTGAGATCCTGTGCCTGGAGGCATCCAGCAGCATCCGAGCGGTGCCAGCTCCGGCTGTGTCCCAGGACAGGCGCGGGGTTATCCGGGGAGCGGGGACCGGAAAGGTTTTACAGATGTTCCTGCAAAACCCTCATGCTGTGGGTTTGCAAAGGCACAAAAGCATGGTGGGGACTGAGGAGTGTGTTAGGGGGAGGAAAGCAGAGCAGGAGGTGAAGTGTTTTGTCCTGCATCCCAGGAACACCCTGGGAAGGAAGGTTGGAGACTTCACTGCATGGGGCAGCTATGAAACCATTCCGTGGTGAAGGCATAGCAGAGAGCTGGGTGCGTATGTGAGCTGTCAGCCAGGCAGACAGGCCCCAGGCATCTCTGGGGTTGTCACAGCTGCAAATTGTCCAGGAACAGCCTCTAATGAGATGTAAGGGAAGGATTTACTGGAGGAAGATGTCACAGGGATGAAAAGGGAAAAGAGAAGAAACCACGAGAAGCAGCAGTTTGGGTTTGTATTTATTTGTGCTGGAGAAATTGCTTTAGAATGGCCTTTGGTGTGTGAGAAAAGGCAAACAGGCAGTGACAGCCCAGCCACGGGGCTGGGGGAGCCTTTCTGCAGGGGATCACACTGATGTGAAGACCTTGACACACAAATTCCCTTCTCCTCCTCACCCCTGACTCAGGACATACCTGTGAGAGGGAGAAAAACCCTTTCCTTTTGGGCCAAAGACTATGACCAAGATATCCTCTGCAATCTGAGCTGCTCCTTCCTGCACTGCCCAGGGTGCCTGCACAGCTCTGGTTGAGTGATGCTCTCCCAAAATGACCCTTAAAGATGGATGAGCCCAACTGCAGACCAGCACAAAGCCAGACCAGTGAAATCCCCTGGGAAGGATGTACAAACAGGGGGATGTACAAACAGGACCAAGCCCTGTCCTCATCTTCTGCTGGGACGATGGATGGAGTTTGGATGGAGACAGGGAGCATGGGCTGAGTGGATGAGCTGCACAGGAGAGCAGTCAGCGAGCTCACAGCAACAATGATTCATCCTGCATCCTTCTTGTGTGTGCACAGCCTGTCCTCTGCCATGTCCCAGCTCTTCTGCCCTTCAAATACCTGCTCAGGATCGTGTTCAGTGGCCTCCCAGTGGCTGACCCAGCTGGGAAGGAATGGTTGGGGTTGATGGTTGCGGACTCTACTGATCAGGCAGAAAGGGGGTTCAGGGCTCAACCCTTCTGCATCATTGATGGTCTGGGAGCTGTATTGGGAGCAAAATGGGGGTGTCCAGCTTGGCACCAGCAGACGTGACGTGTTTCCCATGCTAAAGTGTTTTCTTCTGCTTGATCTTGATGCTCCAAGAAGTCTCTTCTGCTGCATCCTGCTGGGATGGAGCTCACCAGGCCCCTCCAAACACCCCAGCCCCAACCCAGCAGGATGGTATTTGTGCTCCAGGAAGCACGTTTTGGAGAGGTGTTTGCATTCAGAAACAACATCTCCTACAAGGATATGTCCCTCATGAGGGCATTGGGCACCGTGGGGGAAGCCACCGGCGCTGGTGCTGCCGCTGCTCTTCTTCCTCCTGCTGATGCAAATGAAAAGTGATGCTTTTTCTGTGCTGAAACTTCCCCTCCGCACCCCTGGCAGGGCAGCGGGGGAGAGCTCACCAAGCGTGCAAGTGTTTGCAGGCAGATGCAGAGCCCTGAGTGGGGACCAGCACCCAGACACCAGCCTTTGTGTAGGAAGAGCATGAGTGTGACGCACCTGGGGCTGCAGAGCTGGAACTCTACCAAACCCCCCCAAATCCTGGTGTGATCGCTCCTGCCTCCTCCTCTGCTGCTCCTGCAGCCGTGCCTGCCCTGCTGGGGGGACCAGGTCCATGCCCCTCACTGGGGGACAGGCACCTTCTGCTCCTTCTCTTCACAAAGTGCCTCCCATCCCTGCTGGAGCAAGGGCTGAGGCTATGAGCCCCTCACAGGCTGTCTCTTCAGTATCCCTGTTCTTTGTGCTGTTCTGCTCTGCTGGGGTCGTGCTTGAAAGATGGTGTCAGAGGCTTTGTTTAGCCAGGGCAGGCACCATGTAGGAAGCAGCCATGGGAGGAAGAGGCTTCAAAAAGCCTTTCCACACATCCTCTGTGGCTGGGCTGTGCTGCACAGGGGGGTTTCCAGGGGTGAAGCCCTCCGTGCTGCATCAGTCACCTCCTGCATCTATTTGATGGCCTCTACTTAGGAACAAGCTTGGGACACCCACTTTGCTGGTCCTGTTCTGTAGCCGGGATGATGGAGCTGTTCATCCCGAGGACCATGGGAACACATCCTCTCCCACAGCGTCTGTCCCAGGTTGGATCCTGCCCTGCTTGCTCTCCGCAGCATCACGCAGCTGTGTGCCCCCTCAAAGCTGCTGCTTCAGGCTCTCACTTATCTCAAAGGTTTCTCTGCTCTGTGCCCGCAGCCTCCAACCCCTGTGGATACCAGGCACATAGAGAAGGGGGGTTTCACCTTTCTTGCTTCCAAATGATCCTGCAACAACAGCTCCTTGTGCCTGGTGATGGAGGGGAAACTGTGCTGCTCCTGCTGGCAAAGGGCTGATCTTTGCTGTGAGGGACCTTCTTCCCCCTGATATTTCCCACTGTGCTGGTCCATATGGTTCATCCCTCGTGGATTCCCAGGGTTTTGCTTTCCCTACGGGCTGGAGAATGCCCTTCTGGCAACCTCGGCTTTGAAGCAGTCCCACGCTGCGGGGTCAGCCTGGCCCCAGCGTTTCCACAGTGCAAAGCTCCGAGTGCACCTTGCACGTGTTAAAAAGAAAAGGGAAATAAAAAGCATTAAATATTAAAAGCAAACCCGTCTGTGCCTGGACTCGGAGCAGCTCTTACAAATGTTCTCAGCTCCAAAATCCCAACCTTCTCTTAGCTCTGAAAGCCTCTTCCATCTCTTTACCAGCCTGTGGGGAGCTGGTGTGTGTGCGAGCAGCAGTGCTGGTGGGCAAAGCGCCTCCAAAGAGTTCCCAAAGTGAAGCCACGAGGCTCACAGCAGCAGCTGGGATGTTCCTGAGCCCTGTGAGCCTGCAGGGTAAGGGGGAGCGGGGGAAAAGCCCTGGATTATCCCAGCTGTAGGCCAGGGCACTGGGAGATGCTCAGTGAGGGCAGCCCTGTCCCACCCCAGGGGAGGGTTACACTACACTGGGACAGGATGGGTGTTCAATGGGGATGGGCTGCAGCAAGGGCAGCATTCACAGGGCAAAATGAGTCTTTTTCAACACAATTTGCCCTTTGCTGGCTGCTGAGGGGCGCGGGGCTGGCTCCTTGCATCCAGGGAAGGGCAAAGCCTTCTGGGGACATCAGCAGGACCATTCGTGTGGGTCCAGCCCAGAGCCCTTCTCTGTGCTAAAGACCTTTCCCAGGGCTCCAAACCCACCCAGAGGCTGTTGAAAAACCCCGCTATTCCCTTGGAGCCCTTTCTTTCCCCAAGAGACCCTTACAGGGGGACTCCCCTGATCCCACTGTGGCTGGGGCCCACAGGACCACTTCTCTGAGCATCACCTCCCAGCATCTCCAATGGGAAGGCGGCAGCGCAGGCAAGCTCAGTGTGGACCAGCGCTGTGAGAAGGAGTTTCCATAGCAACGGGCATCCGAAAGGCCTCGGATCCTGGGTGTTCAGGGCAAGGATTTGTGGGGGGGAGCAGTGTGCTGAGGGGGTACCCCAGAGCCCCGTGCTGCAGCAGGGTGCATCCCTCATCCCTGGGACACCTCATAGAGTCACACATCTCATCACCTCCCGCAGTGACCTGCTGTGTTTTGCAGGATGCTTGGGGAGGATCAGTCCCTTAGGGGGGTCACAGCAGAGCCACCAACACAGCCCTGCCTCCCTTGGGGCACCCAGTGGGGTGTGCGGGTGTCCCCGTTCCCTCCCTGGCTATTTTTGGCAGGCCATGTGCTGCCGGTGGGGGCAGTTATTCCAGCATGAGGAGACGTCAGAGGAGGTTGTTCCAGAGCTGTGGTGCTGCCTTTAGTGCTGGCACCCCTCCTGTGCGGGTGGGAATGGTAGGCTTTGCTGCTACAGGTTGCACTGGGGAGTTTCCACCCCTGTGCTGAGCTCACAGGGGCTCTGTGCAACAGGGGCAGAGCACCAGTGCAAGGGACAAAGTGCTAATGCAGTGAGGCAAAGCACCCTGCAATGGGGACAGAGATCCCTGTAATAAGGCCAAAGCTCCATCAGTGGGGACAAGGCTTTTTCCAGGGTCATGGCTGATCCCCCTGCAGTTGTGAACTGATGAAAGGAAGAGGCAAAATGGGTTAGAAGGAAGGAAAAGGGTGATATTTCTGCTGGCTTAGGTGGGACCTGTCTCTGTCTGACACCCAAACCATGACTGTGCTGTGCCCAAGGCACACAGGAACCCATAGCTCTGCCTGGCGCCAGCACTAGCCCTGGGCTGGAATTACCCCCCTGGCCAGCAGAGCCAAATGTGCCTTCCACCACTGCATGGGCAGCACGGGTGCCCACATCCCTCCATCCCCTTGCCTTAACTCCAGCACTATCTTTCCCCTCTTCTGCTCACCAAGCCATGCCAAAAGCCAGCACAAGATCCCGCTCACCCAGCAGCTCACCACAAGGCAGCAGCCAGCCCTCAGCAAGCGCCATTCCCAGAGGAGCAGTGGGGTTGAGCACGGCTCACCGGCTGCCCGAGCTCTTTGTTTGCCAGGGAAACAGCAACCAGGGATGGGGAAAAGGACCCGGCTGCCCTCAGCCATCCCTCCAGCTGGGGTTTTCCTAGCTAAAACCCCCTTCCCATCCAGCACTGCTCATGGAGCAAGGAGCTGCCCGCTGGGCTGGCCAGGAACCATTCCCAGTGTGAGTTGGTGATCGATAGCTGGGGCATCAGTCAGGGAAACACAGCCAATTTCTGTCCTTTCTTTTATGTCCCATTGCAATGCCAGTGCTGGGGACTGACCCTCACACCAGTGTGTTGTAGCTCACACACATCTGTCCCTTGCTGGTTGATGTTAAAGATACCATAACTGAGGAGTAAAAGAATGAAATAATAAAATAAAACAAGGAATAAAATAAGGAATAAATAATAACAAAATAGAATAAGGAATAAAAGAGTAATAATCATAAATAATAATAAGGAATAAAACAACAATGAAGGGTGTTTTGGAGGTGCAGCCTATCTGTGCCCAGCCTGGCTTTGCAAAACATTACCAAAGCAAAGCCTTAGGGTGGGCACTGCCCCAGCACCCCCATCCCTGGGCGTCTTTGGGATGCAGCCTTGCAGGGAAGAGCTCTGTAAGTCCCTACGAGGCTGTGTGTATAACGGGGGGCAGCGGGATGCCAAAACCTCCTCGTGCCAGTCCTGCTGAAGGCAGGGCTGGGAAATGAAGAGCTGGGGTTTAGCTGAGTCCCCAGCACAGGCTGATATCCCTGCAGGGACCAGGGACCCCTGAGGAGGGTCCTTGCTTATGGCCTCTTCAGCATCGCCATTCCCGGCGCCTTCCCGGTGCTCACCGCGGCAGCGCAGCGTTTCCACCTCATCCGCCCGGGTTACGTTTTCCTGCCTTAAGGAGAACAGAGTTGATTTTATGGAGGGGGGGAAGGTAAATATTTTCCCACTTCCTTTCCGAGCTGGAAAAGCCTGCGAGGCCCATCTCCAGGGAGACTCTGTAAACAAGGCATGGGGGGAAGGACGGGGGGGCTGCTCCATATGCTGCACCAGCTTTGGGCCCCGGCTTGCCATCAGCTGTCTAACACAACAGGAAGCAATAAAACAGTTATTACCAGCCGGCACCTTCCAGCACGGCCGCACGGAGGAGCCTGCCCCCGCTTCCACCCTCCTCGCCCTGAACCCCGCTTAATAACAGGGTTCCCCCCTAATAACAGGGTGATCGTGCTCCCGTGTTGTCAGAGCTCGCAGCAGAGATGCCCAGCACTGCTGCAGCAGGGCATGGTGCCACGGCTGTGATTCCAGCATGGAGATAACCCTGCTGCGATTCCCATGTCCTGCCACTGGTACCTGTTACCTCTGGGTGTCCCAGCCGGGGATGGGCACATGGGAAGAGCACCCACGGCCAATGCACCCCGGCCATGGGAGTTCCCAGCATTTAAACACTGTTACTGTTTTTAAAGCAATCCATCTAAAACCAGCAGCCCTGGCTGCTCCATCTATTAGGAAAGCAAGGAGAGGGATGACGGTGCATGGATCATGAAGCCGTGGTGCTCACCCTGCACCACGCATCCTTGGCCGATAATTCCTGCCGTGTGGCCATAACTCCCAGCTGAACCAGAGCATGTCTTCGAGACAGACATTCAGCCTTGATTTAAAAGCATCAAGTGATGGAGCTCCACCGCTATTCCCCTGCCTGCTTACAGTGGATAATTAGAGCTGCTTTTCCAAAAATAAACACCAATCGATCCCTATGGCCGGGCTGCTGAGGCTCCTGTCTCCAGATATCCAACCCCCGTCAGTGTTATCCCTCTTTTTCTCCACGTGGGCTATATCCATGCACAGACCTGACGCAATGGACCCTGTTTATGCTCCTCATTTCCTGGGTACACCCTGAACTCACAATAACCCGTGGGGCCAGGCGCTGGTTCCGTGCGTGTTTGTGTTTGTGTTTGTGAAGCTCCCTTCCTGCCGGCGGGGAGGCTCGCTCGCATCCTGCACGCCAGGCGCTGGCTCCGCTTCATCCCGCTCCGCTCGAACCCCATCGATCCCACTGGTCCATTTGCACACATGGGGGGGGGGATTCCAGAGAGCTGTTGCTGGACCAGCGGGATGATGGAGGCCTTAAGAGAAGGAATAGGTTTATGTTTATAGCACTGCAGTGGTTGCTGCCGCATCGCCCCGCTCCTCCTGCACACAGACGCACATGGATGGGGCACCAGAGCAGTCAGCATCCCCTGCATGGTGTGTGGCTGGAGCTGGATGTGGCCCCTTGCCTTTGGGAGCAGATGGGGTGTGTGCTGCATCTGCAGGTCGAGACAGATCGGTCGCATCCTGGCAGTGATTTCTCTCCCGTCTCATCTGCCCGCGGCAAAACCTGAACTTGTGACCCAGATGTGAGCAGCCTGTTATCTAATTACCCAGCCGGGCTTCCCCAGGAGCCTGTTAGTACCATATGGACCTCAACCACCCCCTGAAACCCAGCCTGGGTCTCTGAGATGGGATGGAAGCTTCGCAGGTTGAACGGGTATAAAAATCACTGTAATTCTTTTCCTATCAGTCAATACTAACTAAAATTGCTCCCCATAATCAGAACAGCGAGGGGGGGGCGAGGGGTCACTGGAATCCTTTTCTTTCGAGTCACCCAGGAACAAAAGGGGCTTTAAATCAAATTAGTCAAAATCCCCCTCTCATCTCCCCTCCCTGCCTCTTACAAAAGGCAGGGACCCAGCAAAGGCCAGGCTGTGCTCTGAACCCAGCTGAAAATGGGGCTGAGTACAGAGCATCTGCGCTTTGGGAGGCTGCCTGGGCTCGAGCCCCTCTGCTCCTGTGGTCCTTACTCTGTCGGGAGCCTTTTGCCTGGCCTATGGGATGCTGCTGTTCACTGGAAGCTGGGATGATGGCTCCAGCAAGCAGGGACAGAGGTCCTGCCCTTCCCGGTGCTGTGAGACATCACTGCCTTTAGCTGCTGTAATGGGTTTCTAAAATTAGCTGCACACTCTGCCCTTGGGCTCGGGCAGGACATTTCTCACTTGTTTAATATCAAAAGTGGAAGGAAAAAAGGAAAGGAAGCACAAAAGCACCTGGTCAATGCATGTCTAAGTTTACTTTATCACTTGTCCCACAGAGCTTGACATCTATTTTAAGTCATTTATGAGCAGTACAAGTGTGCATAGCTGCAGGAGTTTTGCAATTCCAAGACACCACACACAGCTTCTAAAAAAAGCAAATTTAACCTTCCCAACAAAGCCTCCCCAAGCATCTCACCCTTCCCCGGATCACATTTCCCAGTTATGGATTTCAGGCAGCAAAAGCTCATCTCCTCCACATCCGAAGTTGATTTGTTTATGAAGAGGTCCCCAGCATGCAGCAGCATCATCCCCTTGCTGGCATCTCACCCCACGGTGCCTCCCTTCTGGATGGGGTTTGTTTCCCCTGTGCCAAGTGGGACAGATGCCGGTTGGTCCCTTGGGATTTATCCCTTCAGTTCATGAGTATTTTACATTTTGCCGTGGGCCACAGCTCCTATAAATAAAGCTGGGCTCCTTGGGGCAGATGTGAAGCCTGTGGCTGCCTGCGTGCGAGGCCCTGGCTTCCCAGCAAAGTGAGTGTGAATAGATCTGAATCTCTAATGAAATATTAACTGGAAACAACCCTGTTCTGCTGTCTTCAGAGGGGAGTTTTAACTGAGGACCACTCTAACAAGCCAGGATCAACCTGCACCACGTGGTCACAGCGAGCCAAGGGGGTGCTGGGACCTGCTCTTTACAATCAAAGTCTCTCCCATCACCTCTGTCTCCCCAAATCAACCCAAATTAGCAGCCAAGCTTTCATCACCCACCACCAGCAATTGCTTCATTTGAATTGTGGTTCCCTAAGAGGGTCAGATGTTGAGCAGAGCAACTATGGGGCAAGCCCCATGTGAGGCAGATCCTGCTTGGGATCAGGTGAAGCCGTTGCACCCAGAAGAGCAACCGATGCTCAGCAGAAACACCTCAGCAAGAAGAGTGTCTGGAGCATCCCTGTGAGATCAGTCCTGACCACCAACACCTCCCTCCGTGCCCATTAAGCCCCATTAGGTCCCAATTAGCCAGGTTGCTTTCAAGCCATGGGCTGGTGCTCAGCAGCCTGGTACAAGGCACTGCAGGAGGTCCTGAAAAACCCTTGAGATGCAGCACAGGACCAAGCAACAGCTTCTCTGGACCTGAGAGGCTGAGGATGCAATGTGCTGAGCAACCCTGTCTTTGAGGGTGGCTGATGTCTACCTGCTGCTCCATCAGAGGCCGGCAGGACTGCTTCCCTTCTGGTACATCAGTAAACCAGAGCAAAATGGGACTTCCCAAACATCACAACACTTCAAAATGCAAGTTCGGGGGGTTGGATTCCCCCTCATTTTCTGGCTAAATTTAGTCCACTCAGCATTGCACTGGAGTCAAAACAAGATGGAAAGAGAGGTTGCATCCAAGAGGTACCTCTTGTATTTTGGTAAAGACTGAGCTCTTTGGGACATCAGGAGGACACGGGCACTGCTGCAGCCTCCTCTGGGAGGGAGAGCTTGAAACACCATGTCCCACAGAACAACTGTTAGTTGAGGCTTTTGATTCCCAAGGGTGGGAGCAGGGGAGGATCAATGCCTCCATCCTAAGAAGCAGAAAGCAAAGCTATAGCGAAGAGGTTGGCAGGGAGCGAAGGGACAGATCCTGCTGTGGGGTGAAAGGGGTGCTGGCGCCAGCAGGGCTGTCTCATGGCCACATGTCACCCTCATTCCCATCCTTGTGGAACTTGTGGATGTGGTCGGCATACCTGGGGAAAGGACAGAGCGCGTTAACTCACTGCATGGTTCTGAAGCGCTTCGGTGGCTGAGCACTGCTGGTGATAAACAGCATCACACGTGGCTCCAGCCATGGGCAGCAGCACCTGGGAGCTGCTCAGGGCAGCTGGTGTCTGGGCACGGGTCTGACCCTGGTCTCCACATTTGGCTTCCTCACTGGGCAAGAACTCACTGGAAGGGGTTTGGACACCACACGGCTGAAGACACGCGGTTGCCCCGCTCCGTGTACATTTTCTCCCCCTTCATCCTCATTGGATTAAGGGTTTAAACCCCAATGAACTGCCCTCATTTCCAGGACTGAGGTGCACCGAGTGGTGACCAAAGTATCTGCTCCAAACCACCATGCTCTGCCCACCAAACCCAGCAGGTGATGCTCCCAGGCCCCTGGACCAGGCTGCCCCAGTCTATCCCCACACTCACTTCTTAGTGCAGTAGGCAGCACAGTCCCTCCCCATGCTCTCGCTCCAGGCTGTTTTGTAGAGCACCTGCATAGGAAGAAACGCAATCAATCAGCTCTGCTCTCCTCTGCCCATCTCTTCCTGCCCTTGCAGCAGCCTCTGTCACCACTGGGCCATCCCATCCCATCCCTGGTATCCCATCCCCACGGCTATGGGCAAAATCCCTGCTGCAGCATTTGCAGATGCCTTGTCTGCATCAAGCAGAGACCGAAAGCAGTGCTCTGGGTAAAACTGGCTTTGCAGCCTTGCAGCGTGGAGAAACCCAGCGTGTGCTCCAAGGGGATGCCCTCAGGACAGTCAGGGTGACCTTTTCCATGGGTTATTTTTGCCACTGTGGTTTGTGGTAAGGCGGGAGCTCTCGGGGCTGCACACGGATGGAGATGTGGGTTTGGGATAGGCTTAAGGAAGGTCACTGCTCGGCTTGGCTTCTTCTTCCCTTTGTGCCACCCAGTTTCCATCTCAAAGCTGTGGTCTGAGGAGGAGTGGGGGGGGGGTGGGAAGAGGGAGAAGCCGTCTCATCGCAGGCTGATGCATTCAAGCCTTGGGATTTGTAAGCCGTGGTTATCTTATCGCCAGGGAAGCACTGTAACTGCACCAGCAGCCGCCAGCCGCCCGCGAACGAGGGCTCACTGCAATCACAACAGGCAGAAAGCAGCGGCTGGGCAGGGGTGAAGGCTGTGCTGTCTCTGGAATTAGGGCAAAGACATCGCTCCTGCTGCAGGGCTGGGTGCTGGCTTCCAGGCCCTTTTGTGTCTACATGAAGGAAGATCATCCCAGCCATCTAATATTTATAAATCTCACCTTTTCATTTTTATGGGTTAGAGCTTTAAAGTTTCATGAGGTTTAACTTCTCCTTTCCTCAAAATAACACAAAATCAGGTTTACTTTGAGATCAGGAGAGAAATCTTTTTGACTTGTCTTTCATCTCGTTGCATCATTTAATTATTTATGATTTGTTTGGGTTTTGTTGGGGTTTTCATTCTGTTTCTCCCTGAAATGATAAATAAGCTCCCAGCAACTGTGGAAGGAGACGGGAGGAGTTTGCACCATGACCATCTCCCAGGGGATCCGGGCTGGCTCAAGCCTCTGTTCCTACCCAAACCTCTACTTCCAGCCCTAATGTACAGTGGAGGAAACATGAAACCTAGAGACAAGCAAACAGAGCCACAGGGCAAGGAAGAAACATGGGAAGAACCGGAGCTTGCACAGCAGAATGCAGAGCCAGAGCTCATCACCAGGAGAGGCAGCGAACGTGACCGAGCTCCATCATGCAGGGGGTTAAGGGCTGTACCCAGAAACAGGGAGGTGGAACTGCACATGGTCTAGAAGCAGGCACTGTGGGGTGTGTGTGGGGTGTATTTATCCCTAACATTACCTATGGCATTAGCATCACAGGAATCAATCGGGGCTGGGCTGGGCTGTGCTGCCTGCTTAGCACAGGGCTCGATGCCTGCACACAGGGCTGGGGAACCAGACCTGCATGTAAATGTGCTAAACTCCATGCGAGCTCCCAGCATGGTAACACCAGGACCTGTTTCCAGGCATGGCACGAAGCCACAAACAGCTCCCATCTCCTGCCCTCAGACAAGCCTATGCCCACTTGAGGATGCCCATTTACTGACAGGTCCGTGTTCCCATGCTGCTCATGCTCTCTGAAGCCAGTGGTACACCAGCTGCAATGCACTTGCTTGGCTTAAAAAGGAAAACGTTCCCCTTGGATGGGATGCTTGCTGACATCTTATTGGGGTGCCTGCCCCACTGTGGCCCCCCACTTACCAGGAAGACGAGGCAGTGCAGGAACAGGGTGTAGAAGAAGGCGATGGTACGAGCGGTCTTGTTGGACAGGATGAGCCGTCCCTGCAGCAAGAGCAGAACAGGAAAATCCCATTTTAATGCAGGTCAGTGGAAACCAGCCCTTCCCAGGCACAGGCTCAGACAGATCCTGGCCAGGACTGGGGCCTTGTTTCTGCAGGACCCTATGTAAACACGCAGAGGAGGTGGGATGCTCTGCCATCAGTGCCCATCTCCAAGCACAGTGACTGCCAAGAGTGCCTATTCCCTGCGCCCCAAAATACCCAAATAAAGGTGAATTCAATGCTGTCAACTGCGGGGTTCCTCCCTGCACTGAAAACTCTTTTGGAAGTCATTTTGAGCCCCCTGTACCCCAGGTCTCTCCACTGGCTCTATTCGCTCCCAGCCTTGACTCGGTGCCTGCCCGTGGCTCCGCGGAGAAGCGCCAGCTGTAATTAAGTCTCCCACATCGTTAATGCATGAGCTCAAGGAAGTTGTGCTTTGTAGCATCCCCTCGCTGCCTCCTTGGCAGGAACACGGAGCAAACACGGCACTGGTGTTCCCCAGGCACAGCCCTGCCTCTGCCCCAGCTCCAGTGCAGGAGCCTGGCAACAGCGTGCCCAAGGATGCTGTGAATGCTCCATCCCTGGCAGTGTTCAAGGCCAGGTTGGACAGAGCCTTGGTTTAGTGTGAGGTGTCTCTGCCCATGGCAGGGGGTTGGAACTGGATAATCTTCAGGTCCTTCCCAACCCAACCCATTCTATGATTCTATGAATGACTTAAAGGATGATTCCGTAGCCAGACCCACAGTGATGGTGCAGACTTCCAAGCACCCTGGCACGTTTTAGGGGTGACCACTCTGCACTTGTCCACCTCCTGCCATCCTTCTCGTGAACCTCCAGCCAGCTCCATCTAAAGCAACCACAGTCCCATTCCATGCCTCTGGATCCACGGGCAGCAGAGAGCTGGTAAAGTGGGATTAAAGGCTCTATACAGTGTGGAACCCCCAACTTTGGCAGCAGCAGCTTGCGGAGAGCCACGTGCAGCGATGGCTGAGCCCCTGGAAAAGGTAAGCCCTCAAGAATGCAGTCACTGCTGAGCTGCTGATGGGAGGGGAGCTGCTGCCAGACCCAGGCTGCTCTCCCTTGTGCTGCACGGGGGGGGGGAGCTCGTGGCTGGACATGATGGTCCCAGGGGTGCCAATGGGAAAACCTCCATGTCCATCCCTTCAAAAGAGCCAAAGCCAGGAGTAACCACAGCCTAGAAAAGCAGCTTGTGAAGGACGGATCCCACCTTCCTACATGGCAACTTCTCATTCCTCTGTAAAAGCTAGGGATTCATTATGGACATAAGCACATTCCCCAGCCAGCACACAGGCTTTCCAAAGCTGGCATTAAAACCCACAGAGCTCTCACCAAACCCATTCTGGGCTGAAATCTTCTTTGCTATTCACGGCCACAGTGGAGGCTGCTGTAACAAACAAGATTATGTTCTTAAATATTCCCAAGGAATAACTCCCCATGGTCCGTTCCTTTGTGAATGCCTTTCATGCATTCTCCGTGGGGCTGGCACGCCACCCAATCCATATTCATGTTGGCATTTGCTTGATTTTCATGCAAATGACAGCTTTGCCTTCATTACAAGTTATTTCTGCATTCTGTGGCTGGTGCAGAGCAGTGGTCCCACATTAACCTCTGTGGCACCGGATAACCAGGGGTTAACTCCACCCGAACCTGCTGCTTTGAACCCACGTTCAAAGGTTAAGTCAGGTTTTCTCAATAACCAGATTTTTAGCTCAGAAAGTAGCATCCACCGCTAAGAGGTGGTAACTAGAACCCATGGCAGCAGCAGGAGGGGTGCTGCTCCAGGCCAGGTGAGGACCCTTTGTGCTGCAGGCACCAGCAGCTCCCCAGTATTTTCCCTGATGCCCTTCTGGAAGGAAGAACCAGAGCAGGAAGGGTCAGGGCTCAGGAAGAGGTTCTCATGGAGGATGTGATAAGGACCCCTGGATGCCCCAGGATGCTGAGAGGTGCTTCCTGCAGCCCATTGCATCCCGCTCCCAGCACTGCCCTGGGGAAGCTGTGGGCATGGCCTGGGGGGGGGAATGGTTCACAATGATCCTCTGAGACACAAACTGCCCCTGAGCTCTGGAGCTGTGCCCTGACACTGCAGTGACCCGGGCTGTGCCATCGCTGGCTGTGCTGGAGCTGGGTCACCCACTCTGGGCAGGACCCCTTGGGATGCTGTGGGATGGAGCTGGGGAAATGGGAAGGAAAGAGGAAAGTGATCTCTCCTAAAGTGAGCCCCATCATGGCCTACATCCCTCCTGGGACCAAGCCCAGCAGCAGCATTCCCTGTGCTACAATCCTCCCAAACCACCCCCTCACTCACCATGCTCAGCGTGGCTTTATCCCAGGGACTGAGGCTCAGGTACTTCCGCTGGCGTTCCTGCAAGGAAAAGGCACAGGAAGCTGATTTTGAGGCTCAAAGGGCTGTGCGAATCAGAGAAAGAGCCCTGTGCCCCGGGCTGCTCCCAGTGCCCCATGCACACAGCCACAGGGGACGTTGTGTGGGTACAATGTGCACAATCAGACACCGAGCGGAACAACCTGCTCCTCGGCTGCACCGCGCTGCAAAGCCTCTTCCCTGCCTACACCGAGCAAAGCCGTGCTCTGTGATGCTGAATGTCCCTGCTGCAGGAGGCAATGGAGGGGCTGGGGTGGAGGGAAGGTGCTGGGGGGTTCGTACCTTCCTGCTGAAGGAGGAGAAGGGGTCCAGGCGCTCTTCATACTGGGATGAGTAACGCTGCTCGGTGTCATCCCTGCTGCCACCCTGCGAGAGCAAAGACAAGATGAGATCTGCAGGTACCGGTGCTGGTACCTATCCCCTCAGTGCAAGCAGTGTATGGACACCTAGCACAGGGCCAGAACCCCCTTGGCTCCCCACAGCAGCTCATTTGGAATGAAATGACCCCCAAAGGATGGAGCAACACAGCCCAGAGCTGACCCATGGGACAGACAGCATCTGCCCCCTTCAAAGAGAAGCACAACCAGAGCTATTTAACAAAGTCCTTTCTTCCATGGGACTCCATTCACGTTTCCCTATTTTTGTCCTTTCCATGAGATAATACTCATTGTGTCGCTAAAGAGAGCTACGTGGAAACACCTGGGCTAGGGCAAATTCCTCTCTGAATTCCTTTGCTGCTGGACCAGGTAGGAGGGAGACAGTGGTTTAGGAGGTGGAAACCATTGCTTAAGCATACAGCTGTTGTTAGCTGGGCAAAGGGCAAGGAGAATGTGAAACACCCCTAGAAAGAAGTGAAGGATTTAGGTCGGTTCAGACAGGCTGAGCTTTAAACTTCTCCTGGGACAGAGGAGGAACAGCAGCAGCGAGCCCTGAGCTCATGCATCCTCCACATCGCTGCTCCTCCTTTCTCCAACGCTACCTCTGCAGGGCATGAGAATTAGAAGATTCCACATCATTCCTACCCAAAACCGGTTTGGAAAAAGCAACGTGATGCCACCAACCATGGCCACAGCCTGGTGCAAGCCTCGGCTCCCAGCTACACGGGCTGCACATCCCTACTGAAGGGCTCCGGCGCCAGTCCCCATCTCCCCCAGCACCGCGCCTCCTCCAGCTCTGCCCCACCGGCGTGGTGATGCCTGACATTTACTGAGGTCCTTCTGGCCCCATTCCTGTGTGCTGCTGGTTGTGCTGCCCGGCACGGCAGCGGGGTGGCCGGTGTCACCACGGGCAAACCCGGCCGCACGCAGACCTTTAGCAAATATGCCCTTACGCGCCGCAATCCGATCCATGGGTCAGCAGGAGCCAGCGATGAGAGCAGCTCCCGCTTTAGGGGCCACGGATTCCCTACAGCCTGGCCTTATGGAATGATCTCTGATGGGTATTTTTAACGTGTCACATGCCTGCTGAGGTGGGAATTATGCAATTCCCCCCGTGCGGCGGCGGCGGCGAAGGCTTTTGCTCTTTAGCTCATGTGAATGGCATTCAGGGGTTGCCTTGTGGCAGCTGATAAACACGGGGATGAAACGGGCAAAAATGTCACAGGGGCTGACCCTGCGCCATCACAGACACAGAAACAAGAACCAAATAAGGTCCCTCGTTGCTGCAGGAGGTTCCCATCCCCTATTCAAATACCCATCCATAGAACAGGCTCAGCCAGCGTGGAAAGGCAGCAGCTCTGGTGGTATCCAGGGCAGGCAGCGTGAGGAGCAGGCACTCAAACCAACATCCCTGCCCATGTTATTGTCACTTTGGCAGTTATAAGCAAAGCTCGAAGTCACGGTAGCCCAGCTCCTGCCAAGCAAGTGGTTGCAATGGTGAGCTCCTCAGGTGGGAAACTCCCAGGAATGTGCGGGGATGAAACCCTGAGGGACTCAGCACAAGCAGAGCAGGTTGCAGCAAAGCCTGGCCCCATCCCCAGCCTCCTCCTGGTGATACTGGCATTGTTTTGGGTTGGTTTCTGCCCATCGGAGTGGGAAGCCGAGCAGCAATCTCTGCTGGCCACAAGAAATGGTGGGAATGAGCACAGGAATGAATCGTTTTCCAGGCTCTAACTGCAGGGATTTGTTACAGAAGGTCCTGACTTAACCACTTGCTGCCTGGTCAGGCAGAAGCATCGAGGACTTGTCTGCTGGAGCATCACCCAGCTGGCAGTGAGCATCAAAGGGGTTTCTAGTAGCTCTTTCATGGGGGGGGGAATGGGACGTCTTTGGTGCCATCATTCTGCCATCAAAGATGTCAGACACCCTCCAGCACAGTTATAAGCTGGCAGAGAGGTTGGGTACCTGCTCCTTGAGACAGCACAGAACCCTTTTCCACCCCTATTAGCTCCAATAGTCCAACTTCCATGCAAGGTGCATGTGGGTAATGTGCAGTTTCCCCACTGACCCTGCACACACAGGGTACTGGTCTGTGCTTGAGGTGTGACTGTCAGTGTGAACCCGCACAGACAGGCAGGCAGACACTCACCCGGCCAGGGTAGCTCTGCAGGAACTTGATCTTCTCATAGAGCTTGATGTTGTCAGCTCTCAGGTTGTCCAGCTCGCTCTGCAGGGCATGCACCGTGTGCTGCATCATGCGGTTCTCCTGCATGGGGGGGAGCAAGGGAGCCGTCAGCAGCGAGGCCAGGGCTGGTTTGGTGCATCCAGCCGGGTTCAGTCCCCTCTCAGTGATTAAAGTCCTCAGGCTTTGAATTAAAATTGCTCCCAAATTATCCCATCTCCTCCCAAACAGGGCCCCCAGTCTTGAACCATTGACAAATCTGATCCCTTCGTGGCTGAAGAGGGCAGCAAAGGTGGCTGTGGGTGGCTGAGATGCAAAACCAACCTGCTGGCTTTGAAGAGGCTGTTTTGAGCTGAACTTCAATTTGTGGAGCTATTGGGTTTTTACCCCACACCACATTCCCTATGTGCCTTTCATCCTGCACCCCCAACTGCTGTGCCAGATGGCCAAGCACATCTGCAAGGTGACGAGGATTTGGAGCTGCCCTTGAATTGAAGCATCACCAATGGGCTGGGGGAGGCTTTGGATCGTTCTCTTGCTTGCAGGGTGCTGATCCTAAACTCCCAGCAGGTCACTAAAGCAGCCAGCCCCAGACCATGGTCCTGCAGCCCTGCTGCCACCCTCCGCACCCAACGTACCCCCTCCAGCTCCTGGTTCCGGGCCCGGAAGCGTTCCCTCTGGCTGGAGATGATGGAGAGGAGCGAGTCCACCTGCCCCTCGGGGAGTGCGGTGCCAGGGGATGGTGGGTGACCTGTGGACAACATTGGCCATGAGAGGTGACCCAGCAGATGCCCACCGTCCATCCCGGGCTGTGCTCGAGGTCCTCCCTCTGACACCCAGGCACTGTTCCGGAGGGCACCCTGTGTAGGTGATGCCCAGCACCCCGTTTCTGTCCTGGCACTTTGCTGTTGTGGCAAGGCCTAGTTCTGATGGTTTGGTTTGCATTTTTGGGGGACTTATCCCGGGCATGGCCAGGTTCACTCCCCAGGGAAGACCCATTGTATTTGGTACAACCCGTGGCTGCCTTCCCATGACTCCAGTCCTGCTTGTCCCTCCCCTGTAGCTTCCGTAGCCCTAAGAAGAGACCCAGTGCCACAACCAGCCCCTCCATCACTTTCTTTTCTCTCCCACATCCCTCCTTGCAAAACAGTCGCCCCCCCCCCCATTTGTGCTTTCTCCTCTTTCAGCCAGCCCAGCAGGGCAGGGCCTGCTCACCCGCAGCATCACCAGCTTGCTGTGCCCCATTCTGTGGGTGCCCCACATGCCTGCCCCACACAGCAGGGCTCTGCAGGTGCTGGGGGCCCTGTGGCCATCCCTCCTGGCTCTTCCTTCCCAGCAGCAGGAGGAGGCATCCGTGGCCAAGGAGAACTATGTCCCTGAGGCTGTGGCTCAATGGCTACACAGAGGAACTATTCATAGCTCAGGATGGGTGGCTGCAGGGTGTTTGGGGCTGTTGCTGTGATATTGGTTATCACCTCAAAAGCCCTTCAAAACCAAAAGGAAACAACAACAAAAAAAGAGAGTAGAAAAGGGAAGGAGATGGGTTTCTTCCAGAGGAGCCAGTGTTGCTATTTGTTTGGTTCATTTTCCTCTGCAAATCTTGGGGCAGGAGCCAATGTAAAGGAAGTGTTTATCTCAATGGCTCTGGAAGGGGTTTGGTGTGGAAAGAGCAGGAGTCAAAGCACAGAGTGATTGGTTCAACCTGGGGGCTCAGCACATCCAGACTGCACTGCTTCGGAAGCAGCCGGAGCAGAGGCAAACCATGGATAACGCATTGATGTTCCCAATGAAGGACATGGTGAGAGGGCAATGTCTGTGCCTGCTCAGGAGCATCCTCTCGCCACCATCCTGCCCATGGCACCTGTGTGGTCTCCACCAGCACCCAGAGCTCTCACCATAGAACAGTGCCGTGGCCTCCTTGATGGGCTCAGGAATCTTCTCCAGGCCGGGCTCCGCTGCTCCCTGTGCAGCACAAGCAGAGGGGATGAAGCATTTCCCACCCACCCGAAAGTGCTTGCTCAAAGCAAACCCCTCCTGGGGTCCTGCAACCACCCTGGCACCCACAGCCCTGTGGGAAGCATTGCTGCCAGGCAGGCACCCTGCAAGGGCCAAGGCTGAGACAACACAGGCTGGTGCTCAACCCTGCGATCCCATCCTTCATCCTGGAAGGAGAAGGGATGGACAGTCCCTGGATGCCACTATTGCCAACCCTTCCCATGCCAGCCCCATCCTCATTGCATTGGGGATGCAATCTGCTGGGTAAGTCGTGAGGGAGAAAGAAATAGGAGAAAAAGGAAGTAAATAGAAGGTGATGAAACCACCCCTGTGCCTGCTGCTGAGCCCTCCACCAGCGATAGCCAGTCCCTGGGGACACTTTGAGAGGTCCCTGCCCACTGCTGGAGCCCAGCACTGTGGGTCAGGGTTACCTCTGCATCCGGGCGACGCACGGCAGACAGGGCTTGGATGGTGCTGAGGTCGTGCTCCAGCTTGGCAATGAGCTCCTTCTGGCCTCCCAGTGTGGACACAGCCTCCGTCAGCTGGATCTGCAGCTCCGCACAGCGCACTGGAAGACAGAGCGGGGGCCATCACCCAGGGGTGGCCCAAACACCTGGGTTTTGCCCAGCGAGCACCAAAAAAGCTGAGAAACCACAACCTGGGGCACCAAAACCAAGCAACAGCCCCGTTTTCTCCTTGTTTCTAGGGCAGACCACACCAGCAACCCCTGCTCTGCTCCAAGCAAAGAGGACCATGGGTGCAGCCCACCTTGGTGATGCCCCAGCACCACCTTAGCCATCCCTGTCAGGACCATTGCCACATCCCAGTGCCACTGGCAATGTGAGCAGGCAGCTGCTTGCACTGTGCGACTGCTTCACACGCATCAGCAAGATACAGTTGGTGCCCCAGGGGTACCCGGTAGCATCCTGAGCAGAGTGGGGAGACCTGGAGAGGAATGAGGGGAGCTGAGCCCTGGGTCTGCTGTGCAGAGCAAAAGCACGATGAAGGTGGTTGTGAGCAGCACATCGCGGGCTATGGGCACTGGTACAGGCAGATACAGAAGAGAGGGATGCTGCAGGGGGGGGAGATGTATCCCAGGAGGGGCTCAGGTGGGACCGATCCTGCCCCAGGCGCTGTGTGAGGCCGTGCAGCCCCCAGCATCCCGCTCGGCCCATTTGGAACAAACAAGCCCTTTTTTCCAGTTGCCCCCCCCCCCCCCCAGTCAAACCCACACCCTAAACCACAACAGGCGCTGGCTGGAATGCTGCAGGAGCAAAACAAAAGCCTCTCCTTCCCCTCGTATAACCCCGGCCCAGATGTGAAGCAACAGAGGGATGCGTCAGGGCCAGAACGCACAGCACAGGACCAGCACCGCAGGGCAAGCGCCTTGCTCTGTTTGCAAACCCATCCCGAAACACAGAGCATCAGCGAGCGGGAGCCCTGTCCTGCAGCAGAAATCGACTTGCTTCACCTCCCTTGCTGCCAGCAATGTCTGAGCCTGGCTGGAAAACCTGCCCATCGGAAGGCTCAGCCCCTGCGCTGTGCACCGCCAGCCTCTCCGCTGCAGGGATGCAGGATACGTCCCTCTGAGCCTGGATTTCCAGGTGGGTGAAAGCTCAGGTCCCGGCTGTTCCAGTCCCTCCCTGATAATTCCCATTGTAATTATTCCCTTAAATCCCAGACGGCTGGAAGGCAAAACCATCCTCATTTATCAGCAGCCAGGGAGCAGGAGGTGCAAAGGCTGCCTGGGAAGCAAGGGGAGAAGCGAGGGCAGACTCTTGCACCCGCAGGGCCTCTCCTCTACCCTCTCTCAAGGCTTCAGAAGAGGGGTGCAGATCAACTGCAGCTCAATTCCAGCTCTCTCAGTCCTGCCAGCCTGGGAGCTGCCCCATGCACCCCAACCCAAGGTGTATGGGGGTCCTTGCATGGGGCTCAGTGCCCTGCAGAGCCCAGCTGGATTCAGAACACCAGCAATGGGGGCTCAGATGAAGTCCTGCCCAAAGCAGACGCTGTTTTCCCACAAAGTGGTGCAAATATCCCCCTTTTTGTCATCCGTGCAATGCCTATGTGACTCGCAAGGCACCCGGGCTGCCCGCAGGGAAGGGCAGACACACGCTTCAGGCACAAGGCACGGATTTATGGGTTTTGTCCCTGAATTTGCTTTTATAGGCCCTAGAGAGACGGCCGAGGAAGAGGCAGGAGCAGCTGTGATGAAGGCGCAGCCCCACTGGAGGTCAGTGTTTCTCAAGAAATGGGGAATCGCTGCCTGTTCCCGGAGCTTGGGTGGCCCGATGCTAAACATCTGCATTAACACGACTTGGAAAGAAGAAAACCTCTTCCCTACGGTTAATTATTTAATTGGCTGTCTCTTTAAATTGCATTAAAATGTAATTGGGAAGCTATTACCCGCCAAACATGGGATGTGGGGCCCAATTCTGCACAAGGCAGCCCTGATCACCGTGCAAAGGGCCTGATGCTGTGCTCAGGTGGGACCAGAGCAGAGCAGAGGCTGGCTGGGGCAGGACACGTTCCGTGACTCCTATCCTGCCCCAGAATGCTCCGTAGAGCTGAGCTTTGGCATCCTGGATCCCAGCTCCCGAGTTTCTCTCTTCGATCTCTTTTGTGCTCCAGGGACTGAGATTTTCAGTTGGCTCAGGAGGAAAAATGGGCACCGAAGAAACACATCTCCTGCTTCTAAGGAAGGCTGCATCCCTCCTTCCCTTGGGTTTCACTGCCTCAACATCTGAGCTTCTACAAACAGAAAAGACCAGACCCACGTCTGACACTGAAGCGACCAAACCGCATGGAACTTCTCTCTCATGTCCCCTTCAGTGCCCCGGCACAGTTGGCTCCCGGTGGCTCTTCCTTTAATCATAACTTTCCTCCTCAAAGGGGCAGGGGCCACCCGTGAGCTCTTCACTGCCCTGCCAGCGACTCCTCACCTCCAGCAGTAGGGGATGGCTCTGCCGGCAATGCAGGGCAGCTCCAGCATGGAGAGCCAGCAAAAGAACCTCTGCCTTTGTGTGCTCCAAGTGGCTGTGCTGAAAGCCCTTGCTCTGACCCCTCAGATGTGCAAAGACCTCAAAAGCTGCAGAAGGAGGGGGGGGGGGGGTGTCTGCACAAGATAATGGGACAAAGAAGCTGAAGCCCTGAGGAAACGGGGATTTTAAACCATGTATCTTTAGCCTCAAGCTCTGTCATCCCTGACTTCTGAGGCCATGGGCCTGACATTGTCATCACCTGCTGAAGAAGTGAAGCAATTGGGCAAGCAAATGAGGGCAGAGTCACCTGCCCTGCCTGGTGCCACACTCCAGGGCTGCTCGGCACAGGCAGCTCTGGATTTGACTTGTTTGATGCACAGAAAACAAGAAGCTGAGGCTGGACTCTTGCTGACAAGTGCCTTCCACTTTCTCGGGAGTCCTTTGGAAGGTGGCAGAGCAGATGGACTACAGAGTTGTGCATGGGGACTTGTCCCTAGATAGCAGCTGCCTGGGTGAACCCTTGAGCAGGGTTTTCCTCATTCAAATTCCCCCAGTGACACTGATCCGAAATCCCTGAGCGTTCATCTGGCCCGGATAACAGTAACACACTGGGCATCGAAAGGAGGTTCTATGGATGGGCTCCCAGGAGTTGTCAACAGCCACGTGGGTTGGGGCCATAAGCAAGTCCCCAGTGCAGTCACTGAGCTTGGGGTAGCACCTTAACCCTACAGCTGGACACTTATGGGGAACGGGCTTGGAGGGCAGCACCTTGCAGGACAACAATGAGCCACAAGCCTCATCCCACACCTGTAACACTGACCAAACCCTCAGGTCTTCTTTGGATCACTGATAAAATTGCCCAGCATAAGAGGGGAGAGGGATCAGGCCTCTCGCAGGGAATCACCCACTTTGCAAAGGACTGATCATCCCTTGGGAAGAATACTGTTGGTGAGGCTCCTGAAGAGAATCAGATCTTGCCCAAACCTGAGTGATCAGAAAGAGCCTCTGCTCCAAGAGCGTGCTGTAAAGGAGATGTCTGTCCTGGGAAGTCTAAAGGTACCTCCAAGGTGGAGCGCAGCCACAGATGACACTCCCATGGGATGTTTCTGGAGGAATGGGAAGCATCCGTGTGGAGAGGCCACGTGGTGACACGAAGGTGTCTCATGCTGAGAGGAAGCAAAGCGGTTCTAAACCGAGCATGAAAGACTGAGATGAGCCTCACGCTGTCACTGTGCATAGCCCCGTGCACAGCTCACACTGCTCTGAAGCTGCAAGGTAAAACCCTTGCAGTGAATATTGAGGGAAACAAGTCCTGGACCCCCCGGCTCCTCGGGGAGCACTGAGCCCAGCAGATGCAGGGGCTGCGAGACAGCCAGCCCGGTGCTGTCATGGAGCAACAGCAACTTTGACTCCTGTAACAAGCCCCAGCAATTGGACTCCCTTGGCAAATCATCCAAAATCAACAGCATCTGTTTTCACAGATGGAGAAAATTAAGACGCACTAGCAACTTAGTTTGAAGTTATAAGGCCAGACATAAATAAATGAGAGGCAATCTTTCCATAAGATGGTGGCTTGATTACTGAGGATACAGACAGATGAATAAATCACCTTGGGGTGAGATAGGCTGTAACTTGCTACACATCCATGAGACAGGAGTAACTGCTCATGTGCATCCTCTGAGCCCGATGGAAATGAGAGGCAAGTGGTATTGCTGAAGGGAGCTGGTGGGTAGGAGCACACACATGGGCATTTACTGCAGATTAGCTGAAGCTCTGCAAGTTCACACCCTGAATTGCCTTATGGTAACTTTTTAATCTCCCTCCGTTACTGTCTGGCCTCTTTGAATTTGCATAACTGTAAAGAAATAAGAAAACAAGAGAGGTGATGTGGCATGCTTTGTAAAACTACCCTCTCAGAAGTCAACTGAAGTGCATTGAAACCCACTACTTCAAAGGGTTTAAGTCTACTTCATTGACTACAAGGAAGATGATGGTAAGATAACTAAATCTTGGAGTACCTTGACATGAAGGCTGAGAAACCCAGGCACAAAGCTGGAGACTTACTCAACACAAACACTGAGTGTGCCAGGATGAGGAGTGGGAGCCAAAGCTCCAGGAGCTGGGTCTGCCATGGGCCCTTTGATGTTTCCAGCTCCTTCATCTTTCCCTATGTTGGGCTACTTCTGTTAACACCTGGGTTGCTGTGGACAGTTACTGAGGAGTTGAAATGGTCATTCTTCCCTATGCAGAAATGAGCGCTGGGGCTTTTTGGCATCTCTCTACCATGAATGTTTTCAAGCCAACAAAGTCTTACCTCCAGTTCTACTTGATGAGCTCCCAGGTTTATACATAAACTAAGGCACAACTTCAGGCTCTTGAAATACTTGGCATTTAGTTTCTAAGGAAGTCTGGAAAAGACAGCACTGTTATTGCCCAAAGTCCTGCTCCCATTCCAAGAGAATCAAAGGGAGATGACTTGACTCTGTGCTTTCTAGCAGAAGGGATAAGGGGGACAGGGTCTACAGGCTGCAGATTCAATCCTGGATGAACCAAATGATTTGCTCTGTCCTCTTTTTAGTCTATGAATACACCAAGGAAGAAAGATCAGAGCCAAAACGCTTCCTGCAACAGGAAGGTTGTCAAAGGCCTTTCAGTGCTGTACAGCTCAATGGTTCTAGTTCTGTCTTGACCTTTTCATAGTGTGGGACAGCATTTCTGCATGGTTCAGACTCGTGTGGGAGTCATTCAATCTGTCTTAGCTTTATGCAAAGCCTTTCCCTTGGGGCCACCATTGCTGTGAGCTGCCATAGGCTGAGAAACAGGACAAGGCAGCAGGGAATGATTGGACATTTCTTTACTACAAGGCATCAGAGCCCTGTCTCTCAAACCCAGCAGAGTCCTCTGAGGTGCAAATCTCTTCAGAGGTAAAGACTGAAGAGCAGGTTGTAGCACAAAAGCCCAGCTGAGCTGTCCGCTGAAGGTGCACCTCACCTGGTATGAAAAATCACCATCACATGAAGGGAATATGTTCTGCCAAGAATCTTGGAAGAGTGAATGAAGATGTTGGAGATCAAGTGCTCCAGAGATCAGCCTCCAACTTTGCTTAAGGGTAGCAATCAGGCTGTGCTTGTTTATCACCTCTGTACCTGCCATGAGATTATTCTCAGATCAGACTTTCTAAAAGCTTTCTAAAAGGGCAAAAAAAGAAAGCAGATGATGAAAAGGGAATAACAACATCTCTGAAAGCCATTTGCAACTCCTAGCACCCTACTTAGTCTTTAGTCAAGGTTACCAGCCCTAGAAAAGCTCCAAGAATGAAGTGCTGAGGTTGCTCTGCAGATACAGAGACTGTAAGAGAAGACATCAAGAACCTTAAGGGATGTAGGCAGATGTGCAGTCCTAGACAGCAAGGGCTGGGGCTGGCACCAGTGAAGGCAGCAAGAACAACCCTCCTCATTTTTACTTGGCTGTGATGCCAAAAAGATGAGAAAAACCAGGCACAGTAGAAAGCAGATCACATCCACCAACCCGAGGACAAAACTGGAGACTTCATCTGCCCAAGTGGCATTGTGTTAGGAGCACAGGGAAAATCTGCCACACATCACAGCACACGAGCATCCTCTCTGAGTCCCCTGCAGCTCTTTTCATCAGTGCCCTGAGATACACCAGTGAGGGTGGCTTAGGGGATGAGCAAAACAAGCTATAAACTGCAGGGAGATGACTGCTGGGTGAGCAGCTCCCTACCCAGCTCTCTGCATTCCTCTGCCAGCACAAGAGGTGCAGGCAAGATTTCTGCTCCCTCCCCTCCTTTTCCCCCTTTCTTTTCACTTTTGGAGGGCTTGCTGGGAAGGGAAGGTTTGAAGGATTCCTCCTGCCCTTTCCCTCCTGGCCCAGCCACTCCAAAATAAACAGCCTCCAGCAAAGAACCACAGCGCTGCTTAATAAATTCACCCTGTAACGACAGAGATTTCATAGAAGAAGGGATTATTTCCAAGGATACGAAGATAATTACATGGGTAACTAGGAAGAGTTCAAGAAAACAGTTTGAATTTTCTTATCAGTTTCCCATAGCTTGGAGCAAGAAGAAAATAAAATGCTCTACTGTAATCAAATCATGTTCTCTGAAGCCCTCTCTTGGCAAGCACACAATTTCTTCACCACTTAAACCAGGAATACTTAGAAGAAAATGACTGCAATTCAAAATGGAAAGCAGTAGGTCCCAAAAGCACCACCTCAGCTGCTCATGGGTTGTTCTTACCTGGTGAGAACGTGATGCCATGTGAAAAAATACCCCTCTTCCCACTGACAGACAAACTACCTCTTGGCTGACTGCCTCTTACTACATGCCCAGTACCTGTGGCACTGAGGTGCTCACAGGGGACTTACTTACTCCTGCACATAAGGACACCATGAACAAGGATCTGTCCCATTAACTCAGCAAATGCCTGTAGTATTTCCTACATAAAACCTCTCCCTTGCTACAGCATCTAACTCCAGAAGCAGCTTTTTACCAGCAGGACAGTGGGGACATAACAGCTGCACCCCAGTGCTGACCAGTAAGGGGCTGTGGGAACACACAGCATGCACTTCTTAGAAGGAGATTTTCAGTCCCTTCTGAAGGGCTACCAATGAAGCTATCATGGAAGAGCCAACTACATCCATGGCAGACCGTACATATCTGCTCCTGACTTCTGAGATGCATCCTTGTGGTTTCACTTGCCTTCCTAGTTTTCCAAACATAAGCTTTGGAGATTTAGGCTTGAGAGAACACTCTGTTTTTATCCAGGATGCATGCTTCTGAGCTACAATGAACCCTCTCCAGCTTCTGCTGTATCAGGTCTGTGCTTTCACAAGCATAATGGAGCTTTTGCTTACAACCACGTGTGTGATTTTAGTAGTTCAGTGTCGAGTCGATACCACCATACCTAAAGAAAAGTGCAGGTTATAAATACACAAATTAATCAACTTGAGTCATGGCACTTTGGAAGTGTAGCTGTTTAGTATCAAGATTAAAACGATTAGGGTCAAGTTATACAAGATAAAACCATTTTATAGCAACCAACAGTTTGACCAGTGGTTAAAAAGTAGGGGAAGAAGGAAAGGTGTTAAAACCCAGAACCTTTATATCAACTGGAACAGCCTGTCACAGACATTTCAAAAGCAGAAAACAGACATTCATAAAGAAAGGCATTAAATACCCTATTCAACAGGACCAGAGCCCACAAGGAGGCACACAACACAAGAACTTGTAGCCTGGTAGGAAAGATATGATATGTACTGCAGGAGATGATATAAATAGGTGCCCCCAAGTCACCTTCAATTCAAGATTAAAACACAGACATGAGCATACCAGGTAAAACAGCAGCACACAGGCAAGTGCGCACACACACACACACACACATGCTCTACCTGAATCCCAAAGTATTCAAGCTAGAGATTTATTCTACTAGTTTTTAAAAGATAATTCCTGATGGATTACAACTGTTCCTCACCACACTTCAAATTCAAGGCTCTGTAAAGACTGAGTACGTTTACAGGAACAACTTATCATAAGGCACTAGAAGAGGAATTTATAGGAAGTATCTGTAAAAATAGAGACAAATATATGGGAAAATTCTTTTACACTTTCAGTTTTGAATCTAAAGCATTTCTATCCTCAATGTCTTGAATCTCTTTTGTTAAGATCAGCTAATACATGGTTATGGTGCTCCGAGCAATCCCCCTTGCAGTCTCAGACCCCAAATCCATCTGTTTTGTCTATGAAGGCAGGTGCCCACCTCCCACTGACTGCAGCAGGAACCATCACACTTGAATTTCACTGGAAAAAGGATACAGTGTGGAAATCTAACACTTCAGCATTTAAGGTATTGAAAACATTTCCTTCCTCCCCTTGGAAACTGATACACAGAAAGCAAATTTTCCTCCCCTGAAGAAATACAGATACCCAACAACAACCCCCCCCCCCCCCATCCCCTGGGCATCACCAAACCAGAACCAACCAATGTAAATGTTTGCTGCTTGGGACTCAGGTCTCACCTTAATAAAGACAGCCCACACGGAATTGTGTTTGTATAAAAGATATTTACTTCAATTATCACACCTAGGGTGCTAGTGAATAATAATAATAATACATCGTGTGAGTTTCATACAGTGATATTGCTTCTCCATATCATATAGGGACCGTTGTACAGTGCTGAGAACAAACATTATATGGCTAACCAAACAAAGACAGAAGAAACAATGCCATTCTGCTGACGGAGGGAGCGCTGCCCTGCTACTGCCAGCCATATAAACTCTTACTTTCTTTATGTTTAAACAAATACCAAGAAATAAAATGTTACAAAAGATGAGTCACAGCAACACAACGTGGGCTTCTCAAAGCTACTTGTACAAAAAAAAAAAAAAAAAAAAAAAAAAAACCCAAAAAAAACCAAACAAAAAAATTTATTTTTTTTTTTTTTCTTTTTGGTCAATTGGGTCTTTGTGAGGATTTTTTTTTTCTTTTTTTTTCCTTTTTTTTTTTTTTCTCCTTTTTTCAACCTGTGATTTGTGACTATAACAAACAAGCTCTAAAAACACCTAAGACTTAGTGCGGTACAGGGAAAAAAAAAAGTAGAAAATACTGCTAAAAATGTAAGACACCACAAATACACTGGGGGGGGGAGGGGGGGGAAGGAACTGAGCTTATTATTAAAAATAAAAACCAAGGAAAAAAAAAAAGGTTCTCAGGAAAAAGTACACCACTTTCTGTTTGAGTTCATCTTGTGCTGTGTTAGTAGTCGGGGCATTTCCAAGGTCTGCCCATTCTCATGGCAAGTAGTTATTGCACAAATGCAAAGAGTTAATTTTTTTTTTCATTAAAAAAACAGAACAAAATAATAAATGAAAAGGGACATGAGAGAAACAATTAAAAATACGAAGAACATCCCCCTCCCTCCCCCCCCCGAGCCAGCCTCCATCTGCTTTGGAATTATCATCCAGATTCGTACAGCCACAATCTCGCAGCATTCCCAGCGAGTGCTGCTTTCCCAAAAGGAATGGCAGAAAATGCTTTTCAACACAGAAATGCATAGAGGATTCTGACAGGAACAACCTTTTTGTTTCGCAGAGGTTATCCAATAATTACCAGAGGGCTCTTGTTTTGTGTCTCTCTCTCTCTCTCTCTTTTATTCTCTCAGATTATGCCAGAAGGAAAGAACCTCGCGTGGGAAATTCATCGGATGGTTTTTAGTGGGACCCCCTCGAAAGGCAAAGTGCAAATTTGCTTCCGGATCTTCAGAAGTGGTGATGTGCCCTGCAACTAGCTCAGCACCGCCTGTCTTTGCCCACCACAGGGTTGTACTGCTGGGCCGAGTGGCTCAGTGCTACCGGAGGCCCTTTGCATCATCCCTCGTGCAAACACACACTCCCCCTGCCATGAGCAGGGGCAATTTTGATTACAAGAGGTTTTAGTTTGGCTTAATACAGCTCTTTCTCTTGCTCGCTTGCCAAGGATGACCTAGCCAGGCAGAGCCTGTCTGAACGTGTCCTGACACTGCAAGAAAACTAACCACCTCCTCTGTGACCGAGATCAATTCACAACGTGTATTTCCAGAGTTCACACCAGGAAAAGCTGCTGCTGCACAAGGTGATTTTTGTCTTTTTTTCCTTGACCAACTTTGAATGAGAAGAAAATCAGCTCTGAATTCAGAAATTCAAACATATGCCAACAAAGATGAACATCACAGGAAACCAGTCTCTCATTTTAAATTAACACTCTCGAGTAAATCACTATGTACTTTGACAAAGGGGCACTGCATCTTCATGACATTCTCAGTAGAGGCTCTAGGAGGCTAAGGGTATTTTCTCTCTCTGTATATTTTAAGTCTCTTCTCTCACAACTGAGGCTTCTTATTCTCAGTCCTAAATTATTTTAAAACTATTTAAATAATATTATTTATTAGGCATCTCGATAAAAATACTTTAAAAAAAGAAAATGATTGCTCTAGAAAACACAACAGGGGCACCATGATATGGATACTACAACGAGCCAACACCTCCTGCTCCATCGCTAGGATGGCCCAGACCTTCTCCAACGTCCATTTAGGGGATATGTATACTCCTGTTGTGTTTGCATCAAACAAAAACAAACTTCAAAAAAAACAACTGTTAAAATTAATCTCATAAATAGGACATATTAGATTGTTTTCCTAATTACAAACCACCTTTATATACTTCACCTTATGATGCTGTAGAGAGAGCAAGCTTGGAAAATAACACACAAGCGCTGGTAAGGGCTGAGGATGCCAGTGGGTGAAAGCCTGTTCCTAACAAAACCAAATGAAGACTGGAATGACTTTATAGTGCCTCGCTACCCAGAGACCACGAGGCTCTGGGCATGGAAACGAAGACAGCGTGTACCACTAACGGCACAAGAGGACGTGGTCACAGTTAGCAATGGCTGAAGTCCACAAGTGTTTCCTGAATGCTGACAGACCTATGAGTACGCTGCGTGAGACTGAGCCTTATGAGCACACTGTGGGTGATGGTAGACTTTCTAACCCGAGAGCCCACCGTGCTGCTGGAGCCAACCCAGACAGATATGTTCTTTGTTCTTTCCCAGGAACCTGAATTCTCCTAAACTAGAGCCTGTGCTCGCCTGCGTTTGGCAGCCGGGACATGAACCTCCAAACGCAGAACGAGAACTGCTATTGCACAACAACTTCACACAGTGTTTGAAGTGCTCATCAGCAATGGGGCAACTCGTGTTGGGCCACTGAAACGTTCTTTGATGGGTGCTTGCTCCCTCCCCCCCCCCCTATTGAAAAGCGGCTGTGAGAGCTGCAATCTAGATCACTGTGCTTTAGATTATTCTCCACAAAGAGATTCGGAATTAAGGCACATAGCTTTCCAAGTAGAGAAAGTTTGTTAAATAGGAAATTTAGGTCAGCAGCAAACTGAATGGGAAATGCAGTAACATACAGGATTTTGACTTGCTTACTGAATGAAAATAAAGTCATTTCAAGCTAAACTAAAATCGTTCCCCTACAGGAAAAAAAGAACTGATCCATGATCTCCATCTCTCTAGAGGAGGCGAGAAGGAAATGGAAGCCCTGATCAAGGAAAAAGAAAAGTACGATACAGATGTGGCCTTGCTTATTCCCCCCCACAAATCCATTACAAACTAGATGCTCAAGTACTCCCCATGTAGCCTGTGCTAGCATCCAGAGGTAACTAAGTACTTTGGAAACACTTTTAAAGCTAGTAATAATTTACCCACATAAAAATAATACATCAAAATAGCACTAAGGGTCTAATGTAAGCTAACAACAGCTAGAGAAGTCTGACTGAAAGACTGATTGTAGGAAAGTTACTTGGAGATAAGATTGTACTTCAGAGCAAGTCAAGTGCCAAGTTTTAATTCTTGTCTTGGAAACACAGATGTTTGCCTCCTAAGAGGAGCTGCATAACACAGATTTCTATTTCATTCCTAAGAATACTTGAATTTTCAGCTTAGGGAGAGCAAGAATGAACTGCTGCTTTAATTCAATACCTGGCTTATAACTGATCAGCTGTTTTGGTGATTGTTTTAAATATGTCTTTACTGTTCAACTGCACATAGACAGGGAAGAGTATATTTTACATGTACAAGTATCTAGCATATTGACTTCTTGGAGGGTGTATTGAAGCAAAACCTCCAGACCAGCTGTTACAGGATACTGCAGTCAAGGTTTGGCCCTTCCTTTCTTGGCTTTTGCACTTCTCAGACCCTTGGAATTATTTTGGTGTATTCTGAATGTGATCTTCCCCCTCCTCTTTAGCTAAACCCGCGTAGCTCACACAATCCAATCTCTCAGATGGATAATTCCCTCTTTACATCATGGAACTTATCTGATGAGTGGAAAAATGGCATCCTCTAAGAATCAAAATACATACTGGTTTTAAGCCCTCACTCACCTGCACCCCAAATGATTTCATGGATTTGGCTGTAGCAATTCTACTGCACCATTAAGAGCAAGCATGCAAATACCACATATACAGAGGGGCTTTTCGACACTGGAATCCTGTACATATACATATTTAACAACCGCTACAAATGCATATTAATTACCCGCATAGACAGAAGAGGATAACGCAACTTAACGCCGTTATTCTTGTTACCAATAGAGAGGTTGCGCTGTTAGAGAACATTACCACAGAATTACACAGTAACTATGCAAAAACAGGTATGTCACCATAACAGCAGGAAATTCCTGGCATGACTCTCCATTTCCAAGGATCTTTGGATGAAGATTGTACTACGGAGTACAAACAATCTCTAAACTTCAAACAAAACGTGAAAGACACGATGTCATGGGGGCTTCAGGCATCTATTTTTGCTGCACTGTTTCTTGCACAGTTTCATTATGGTGGAGAATTCAGTCATTCTCTGCATTTGGCTGTTTCAAAATATAAGGAAACTGAAATGATACTATGAAACCTACGGTTAATAAGACATCTATAGAACTGTGGCAAAAACCTACTGAACTCACTGAGTAAAGCAAGCTTGAAAAATGGCCGCAACTGTCCTTCACAGAAGAGCTGGGCAAGGAAAAATACAATAATCTGATCAATTTCTTAAAAAGAGACATTTCCTTTTAATGCCAGAACAAGCTTGGGAATAGCAGTGAAAATCAAGCCAGGGAATCAGGCCTCCAACCAGCCCTTGCTGGTACCAGGGGATGCTGGTGAGGAAGCTCACTATTAAAGTTCAGTGCGAGACTTTCTTGAACTGGAAATGACCTTTACAACTAATAAGTTATCTTAAATATGCCACAGAACTTGGCTGGGGGAGAAATCATCCCTGAGGAGAGAGATGGCACCACTTACATACCTGTTTTTAAGGCTTTTTGAAAACTTAAGTGCACAGGCCTAACACTAACCTTCTCCAAAAGGATAAATTTCACCTTCAGAGCATAAAACCTTCAATCTTTGCATATTAATAGGGTAGGGCATAGTACATGACATGGTCACGTAGGACAAACCAGTCCCTAGGCATAGCATAAAGGGCTTTTCTTGCTATAAAGTTCATTATCAACTCTATTTTGTACATGGCATAGTCAATATATCTCATAACAGAGATGGGAAGGAAAGAACAAATTGGTGAAATAACGCTTCTAAATTTCAGAGCTCAGATACATACATGAAGGAGACAGGGGCTGCTACATCACTATCCAAACTAAGAAGGTTAAGGTAGAAGAGAAATTGAGATCTCGTGCTTTCCATGTCAGTGATTCTCCTTGCAATGAAAAAACATTCAGCAAGATTTTAAACTGCTGGGGAAAGAAGTCTTTTGTTTCTACAGAATTTCAAATTCTAGAGTTATTCATTTTTTAGGAAGTTGATTGTATATGCAATACGAAGGAAGAAAATCCTGATGCTCAAACAGTGGAGCAGCAGAAAGTGCCAGGGGAAAGCAGTAGGTCAACACAGGACTGCACTGAAAACTGCTTTGCAGCCATTTTATCTGAGTTAAATTTAGGAGTATGAAGCTATAAGCAGCTTGTCTCATCAGGGCCAAAACTGCCACTCACTCACGGGAAAGATGTGATTTGGTTTTAGGGAATGCTAATATCCAGCCCCCACCTAAGGTCCAACATTTCCTCTCCACCTCCCATGTTTCTGATAGTCTTCTTCAAGAATTGCTCACAGCTCAGCCACACAGAACGGCTGTAAGACAGAGAATACCCGAGGATCTGTACACTGGGTGAAGAAGAAAGAAGAGATAATTTAAGAAACTTGCTTGTTAGGAAGAGATACAAACGAAGCAAAAATAGTGCCCTCCATCTGCACGGTAAAAACGTCACCACTTTACTTTTGGCTTGCAACAAATGCCAAGTTTACTGATCTCTTTGCAACCTTGCTAAAGGCACCGGTCCAGATTACTTTCAGTTAAGATTTCAGTTTAAATTCGAGTGCAAAGAAGTGTCTAAGACCCATTACTTTTTCTTTTTTTGTGTGTATTCTCTTAATTTATGTATGGTCAAAATGCTGTTTTTTGGTTTTGTTTTTTTCCCCCTACCCTGCCCTGATTTTGTCAGGAGCATTTTTATTTCATACGATTTTTAAGAATACCGGAAATTAGTAATTTTAAGATGGAAAATGACTGACTTGTGATGGCAGCTGTGCTAGTAGGGGACTGCAATCACTGTTAGCGGTTTCCATTATTTCATGACATTATTTTGTCAGATTTCCTTCAATCCTATTTCCTATGAATTTATCAGCTTTGGAGTCTGAATTACCACCAGAATGACACACTTCTCTAACTTCCTATTTCTTCCATTAAAGCACTGAAAAATAGCAACTTTTAAGCAACTGCATCAGAGAATATTGCATAGAATTCTGTCATGTTCGTGAGCCCCCTTCTCTATACCATTCCTTTACAAACAAGTTGAAAGTAAGCAAAGATCCTTCACCTAATGAGAAAGGCACATAAACTGCTTTTTCTTTTTAGCCATAAGATAGATCTTTTCCCACCACAGCAAGGAGTTTATTACTAAAGGACTCACTAATGCATGATACGGGCAGAGTGCACTGATAGAGGTTCCTTTAAAGGGTGGCTCTGTTTATAGGCATTTTACACATGAATAAATAAAATTGTCAAATTCTATGTCATCAACAGCAATTGTAATGAAGTGCATTTCTGCCAGTACACACGTGCAATTCCGTTGGCTGAAATTTGTATCCTCAAAAATGGAAGCACATTGACAATCCCATTGTACGACCCCTCTGCCAAGGGATACTCTTCCTTTGCTTTTAGCAAACACAGTACTACACCTTCTTTTCTTCCTTAACCATCCAGAGAGAAAAAAATTGACAATATTAACGGCAGTATAAAGGTATTTATGTTAAAATAGCCTGGGCCCTTCATCAACAGCTTGAGTAAGAGCATAGAAATGGAAACAGAAAGAGAAAATAAAACTGCTTTCAGAAAACATCAGGAAAAAAACAGACTCTGGCATTGCTGACATTCTGAAAACTGCCTGTGCTTTAATCCATCAGGAAAAGAAAAGGTGTAGGGAGGACTCTGCTGCCATGCTCTGTGCCCTACAAAATGCCTGCCCCGTGAGGTGAGCCCCACATCACATGTGCCTGGATAACACCTTTATTTCCTGTGTAAGCAGTGAAACAAGAGGATAAAAAGCCACTGTGCTACTCTTTGGCATTCCTTCTCCTCCAACCTTTTATCCTTTTAATTAAGTAAAACAAAAAATTATTCTAATACACATTCTCCTAAAAGCTTTACTTCAAATGCTGCACTTGATGAGAAATACAGCTAAAACCTTTCAGTGTTCAGTCTCTAAACTGGGGAGGTCTCTGCCAGTTTGGAAAGCCAGTAGGTACCTCACCTCCAACAAGAGAATCTCAGCAGTAGTTCAAGCTAATCCATTTTATTTTCCTCCGAAACAGAAAAGCAGCTGTGACCTTGGCTAAAAACTGGGAACAAACAGCTGGGAACATCACTTCAACCCTACGAGCTCGATTGGAGGGCGCTTGTCTGCCCCTGCCCTTAAATAAGGTGGTCACCAAGGAACCCAAAATGATCCCCCGCAGGATGGGCCAGGTCACCCCAACAGCAACTCAGCAGGCTAATCCACATTCAACGCAGATCATTAAATATGAAACAACAAAAGGAGCTAAGCCATTAATAAAGTGCCAAAAATATAGGAAATACTGACAGCATTTTATTTGATTAATTTTGTAATAGAGACCAATGACAACCCTTGGCAGGATGGAGTGACTTCTGACTTATGAATGCTGTCTTTATCCAGCAAAATTACATGATTCAAATGTAATAATGGAGCTTAGAATTAACAGTTAGTGTTATAAAAGAAAGATTTCCTCTAGGGCAAGCTACAGATATGCTTTTTAAAAATCATTACAGCATTAAAAACTGGGCAGACGCTAAAGAATCCTATAGAACTAGTGGAAACCTGAAAAGCAAACCAAAAATAAACAGAAAAAACCCAGAAGATCTAAGTTTCAAGGCACTTACGTATTGCTTATTAAGAAGAGAGATTGACCTTAAGTGCTGCATTTGCGTTCAACCTACGAATACAGTTCTGCTGTTGTATAATGCAGCAAGAGCTCTCAGTAAGCATCATGGAATGCAATCATATAGACACAGGCACAAGAACAGTTTGGGGAATATTAATTTAAAGAACAAAAATAAATCTTCAAACAGAAAAAAACCCTCACTATGGAGAAAGCCGAGAGTCACCACTTGACTGCATCAAGCACCTGGATCTCAAATCAGCAGACAAGGACAGTAGAAACAGACTGGCAAGTGTATTGCCTATAAAAAAACCCAACCTGAACCAAACAACAACAATGAAAAAATACAAAGAACTTAAGAAAATATCTGTGTTTTCCAGCGAGAAGGTTTGCTTCTTGCCTGAAGACACATCTTGTTATGACTTGTATTAAGGTATGCGTATTTTTACCAGGACGTGCATTTATCGATGGAGCTGTGCTTTGTAAGTCAAACCAGGACACTGTACACATACAGAGAGGTAACACTTTGCTTCATCATGTTATTTCCCTCGCTGGCTGTTCCCGCGGACTAACTGCACTCCGGATCAGAAGCCGTAACCGCTTCCAGCACGTGCTGTCACATACTGGTGTCTGTTATTACAAATCGCCTCCTCAGCTCATCACAGAAAGGGGCAGTTGCTCTCTCTGTTTCTCAATTTTAGGTTTGCATCACAAGTCCCCAATTCCCCAAGGAGGTATCCTGAAACAGCTAGCAGTAAAAATAGGAAATAAATCCCTGCCTTTCAGCCTCCTAGAGCCTTCTTTTCTTAATCATGAAAAGGACTGATTTTAGTGTACTGATTCTTAATTTGTGAAAACTTGCGCTACGTGCTGCTGTTGCATGTTAAGAGACTGTAAATGAAAGACGTAAGTTCTAAAACATCATGCAAGAAATGTGGTTTCACATCTTACAGTCAAAAATCCTACTTATGAATTAATACAAGCACACTGAGGTGTAATATTGGGAACATACCTTTAAAGTCGGAACTCCTCTCCCCATCCCTCCCTCCCCCAAAATCAGAAAAGTAATATTAATTAAACTTAAGAAGTAATGAATGCACCATTAAAGTGTCATCAAAAAGATGCTGACCTAAGACAAAAGTTCAATGATACACAATACGGTCAAAAAGTCTTCAATCAATAATATACAGTATGACAACTACATCTTGTAAATTATACCCAATACTGCCGGCAGTCTATCCCTCTAAAGAATATTTGCCCCCTTTCATCCCTTCCTAACAATCAGATAATAAAATACAGCACCTATAAATAAGCAAAAAAAAAAAAAAAAATTATATATATATATATATTTATATATATATATATTCCGAAATCATCTATTGTTAGTTTTAAAGATATGGCAATAAAGGAGTCTAAATTAGCAAACTTGTAGAAGCCATAACTGATAAAACAGCTTATTGAAAAAAGGTGGCAGTAATGCACTCTATGTGTGCACAAGTACGTAAGAAAATACACAGACGTATAAAATTGCACGCACACGCTCACGAACACACATCCTTCCACACACCTCTATGCTCACGCATATACATATAGACAACAGGAGGAGTTAGAGACAAGTTAGAATTTGATTTGTACTTTGATCAGCCCTAACCTGTGCATAAGATAATGGAAAAAAGGCTGTGTTTCTGCAGGGCAGAATGGTCTAGACTGGGACTTGAAAGCACGAAGGTTTTGGTTTGGAGTTTGGGCTGTTTCCATCCCAGTAAGAGCCCGTCTGGTCATTGCCATGTACTCTTTATCCACGCAAAAATAAGCTTCCCACAACTAAAACGTATTTAAAATCAGTGCTTGTGGTGGGAAGAGAGTCAGTGAATGGCCACCAACAGCAGGAAAAGGTCTCTATCTGAGGCAGCTCCAGTCCCCTCTTAGTGGTGTGTGTGACAGCAATCGTACAGGTGAACTATGTTCTAATTGATTCCAGGTAAGCTGAATGTTTCGGGATATGGGATACGTCCCGAAGTAGCAGGCTGAAATGTTACTGGCCAACGTTTTTTGAGCGCTCTGTCTTTACGGAAAGGAAATCCTGTACACTACGAACCAAGTGAAATGATCAAGTACATGCTGTTTCTAAGTTGTCTCCTAAACCTCCTAGATATGAGGTCTGATCAGCGTGCTCTGTGGTTAGAGGTTAAAAAGCAGATTATAAAATACCTAGATTCAGATTTTATTTTTTTTTGTCCTGATTTGGCCTAAAATGGAGTGTATTAAACAAATTCTGGTCTGCAAAAGACCAGAATCAGTTAAAGCTATGAAACAATGTGCACTACGTGTCAATATTCTATTTCACCTACAAGAAAACACTAAGTCAGCTACCACAAATTAAGATATTTTCCTGATGTGACTTTTTGACTTTTTCTGGTTTATTTTTGTTAAAAAATAGGTGGAGTAAATGTGGGTTTTTTTTTTTTTTCTTATTTTCTTTTTTTAATTCAAAGTTTCAAACAAGATTTTCTTTTCCTTTTTCTTGAAAATACGTAGGAATCCAAACTAGTGTGTTTAGAGTCGCTTGACTGTGCAATCTCTTAGTGGCAACTGAACAGCTACAAAAAACTTTTCTTTTTTATTTTTTCTGTTTTTTTCTTTTTTTCTGCAAAATCTCCCCGTTTTCTTTTTTTTCTTTTTTTCCTGGTTTAAGAAGATAATAGTGTATTATCGCTCTGGCGCCATTAGATGGCAGATAAAAAGCCCCCTTTTAATATGTGGGTTTGATTCTTTTTTCGTCTTTTTTTTACTGTTTTTTTTTTGTTTTCTCTTTTTTTTTTTTTTTTAAAGCCCACACCAAAGAGGAGGGCACAAGGCAAAGCTGTATGAGTTATTCCAGAAACTGTGGAAATCACTTTAGGGCAATAATAAAAACACTTCAGGGTACAAAAAAGCTTGACTACACATTTCAGTTTTCTTCCTCGAAAACAACAAACATAAATTGGGCTTAACGCTCCTTTTTTTGTTTTCTATATGCACCTTGGCCTATGGCGTTTTTGCCCTGTGGCCCGCAGGGCGGTTAAGTGCGCAACACAATAAAACCAGTAGAGGTCCAGTTTCATTTCCCAGCTCTCCCGAGTTGGGCGAGTTTTAATCTCAAAACTCCCACTCGACGGCCTCTTCCCGACTCGCGGCTTTCTCCAAGCGGTGGATGATGTTGTTCAAGTTTGCTGCTTTCTTTTTCCTCAAGGAGCTGTCTCGCGTGTTCCTGGAGCTCGCCGCCTCCGAGAAGCCGAACAAGCTCTGAAGAGAGTTGGCTTTCTGCGAGCCTGCGGCCGGCGTCGAGCTCGTACTTGGCACACTGGAGATTTTCTCTGAACTTTCTTTTGACTTGTAGGAGCTCTCCCCTGTAAGGACTGAGGTGGAGGCAGCTGAGGTAGAGGCATCCCCTTCCGTGGCAGAGTTTGGCAGTGTCTCCAGAGCTTCTCCCGGGCGCTGCGATGCCGGCGGAGAGCTCTGGCGCGGTGCTCTGAGCCTGCCCTCGTCGTCGGTGTCCTCCAGGCTCTCCGCCTGGAACGGCTCCGCTTTCTCCGAAGACCTGGCGCCTTGCAGTGCCTCTTCCCCCGCTTCGAAAGCCGACTCCGCTGGCCCTCCCTGAGACTTTGTGGTTGCATTGCTGTACTCATCCGCCTCCGGGCCACTCGGCTTTCCTTCAGGTGGGCCTTCTGCGTCCACGCCGTCGCAGCTATCTCCCTCGGAGCTGTGAGCGGCCCTGCTGCTTCTGGCGGAAGGAGAGTCGCTCGACCCAGCCTGGCTCTGGCTCCCAGCTTGGATCTCCTCGATGAACAGCTCCCGGCGGATGCGAGACCTAGGAGACAGGGGAGAGGGGTGGTCAGTGGGGTGGGGGTCACCACCATGGCAATGCCCAGGCACGGTTTTGCCTGGGTTACAGGCACTAAGGTGGAAGCACTCACAGCCCAAACCCAAAGGACTGACTGAAAAGGCATTTGGAAGAATGTGAAATACTATTAAGATGCTTTTAAGTTCATTTTTGCTGGCCATGTCTGCTGTGAAGAAGGACACTGGGTCCTCCATGGCATGGTGGGAGGGCAGCAGCCACAAACAGGATTTTGAGCATTTCTGGTAACTTCTGCAGCGCTCAGTGTTGAGACTGACCTTCCAACTTCAACCAGGATGTTGGTATCTATTGCAAATATGACGCTGATGACTGCCCCTTCTAGGAACTACAACAGGCATTATGGAATGAAGCAAAACACAAACCTCATGTAGATAATAGATTTGTACTTAAAATGACTGGTGGATGACTGAATATGACAGGGGGCTGAAGCATCTCCCATACGAAGACAGTCTGAGGAAGTTGGGGCTGTTCAGCCTGGAGAAGAGAAGGCTGCGTGGAGACCTCAGAGAAGCTTCCAGTATCTGAAGGGGGCCTATAGGGATGCTGGGGAGGGACTCTTCATTAGGGACTGCAGTGACAAGACAAGGGGTAATGGGTTAAAACTTAAACAGGGGAGGTTTAGATTGGATATAAGGAAGATATTTTTTACCGTGAGGGTGGTGAGGCACTGGAATGGGTTGCCCAAGGAAGTTGTGAATGCTCCATCCCTGGCAGTGTTCAA
>JBCJKH010017146.1:0-14262 GCA_039877255.1 Loriculus beryllinus
AACACAGCACATACAGCAAGTGGAAGGGGGTGAGTCTGAGTATCACAACCCAAACACATGTATTTATGAGCCCACTTACCCATGCAGATTAGTAATAGGCATGTGCAAACCCACTTGGAGAAGGTTGCCTTTTGAAGGGTTTATGGGATTCTGAAGAGACCAAAACAGCACCAGTTTTGGACAGGAATTAACACAGCACATACAGCAAGTGGAAGGGGGTGAGTCTGAGTATCACAACCCAAACACATGTATTTATGAGCCCACTTGCACATGCAAAGGAAGGAGGAAAGTTGTTCTGGGAGTCTTCTTTTTGCCTTTCCCAGTATGACTTGCGTCAGGCCTGGCTATCATGACTGGCACTATATTTGATCTCAGCCATTTGGCTTCTGCACATTAGCTCCCCAGAGGGTCAATGCCAAAGAAAAAGCATTACAGAAACGCTCTCTCTGGGACATTAGGGTCAAGCCCCGGCTCAGGGCAGACTTGAGTGGATGCAGACAAGCCTCTGGAGTGAGAAGCGAGCTCAGGTGGCCTGGGATTGCAGAACTGTGAGCCCTCAGCTACTTGGTGCATCCCTGACCTTGCCATCTTGCACTTCTTTAGGCAGCATCTGTTTGACACAAAGTCCAGGACTTTCTGTTCTGAAAATCAGAGAAGCTGTGGCTGCCCCATCCCTGGCAGTGTTCAGTGTCAGGTTGGACGGGGCTTGGAACGACGTGGTCTAGTGGAAGGCTTCCCTGCTCATGGCAGCGGTGCAGACTACATGATCTGTGAGGTCCTTTCCAACCCAAACCATTCTATGATTCTTTATTTCATTTGTAAGTGAATTTGAAAACATTGAATTGTCAAAACCTACACCTGAGACATGGGCCCTTCACAGGCACAGCATGGCTCTAGGCTGTCAGTTCCCCCCAGTATGCTCTGCACTGGTATCCCACCTATACACACCATAACAGTGTCATTGCTGCAGCCCGGAGTCTGATGGTGTACATAAAAGAACAAAATTTATGCTAGCAAGTATGTATGACACCCACATGTACTGTTCATCTTAGACTCTTCTGTTTGTACCACATGATAAAGCACATGTTCTAATGGGGTAAGTCTTCCAGATACTTGACATCTTAAATAACTGATCAGCTACCAAAATCCTAAGGGATTCTGACTTAAAGCTTTTAAAACCTCTCTTCTTCCCAATTGCCCAAACATGGTCATAATGTTACAGTATCACCTTCCAAGCAGAACAAGCCAGCAAGAACCTTGCTGCATAGCTCATGTTCTTTGCTATCCAGAGCAGATGTAGGTACTTTCTTCTACTTCATTTTAATTGGCCATCAAGAAAACCCAACTCAAGCCTGGACAAAACTGTGAGTCATAGCAGCTTGGGGTGATGACTAGGAGATTCTTGCACCTTTTCTCTAGAGCAACAGAAAATGCTGGACTCCAAGCAGTCAGGTCAAAAGTCTGAGCAAATCCTTACTGTAGCTACAAGAGAACAGTCTTGGCACTATCTGGCCTGTGCCTTCACATCAGATCAGTCAGGGCATTTGCCTGTTAAAAGAAAGTAGAAGCTATTTGATGATTAAATCACTATTCATCCTACTGTGCCTCTTGCTACGATATCCTGGGGAGAAAAAAAATAGCATGGCTGGCTTTGATACTCTAAATATTACAGGATCTGTAAGCAAATCAAAACAGAAGGATCCCTTCAGTGCAGTCACTGAGTGCAGCGTCATGTCTCCTACACTGGCAAATTCCATTCTGGGCATCAGGCCTGGAGAAAGAGTGGGCAACAGCAAGTGTAGAGAAAGCCACCTTTCCTCACCCTCCCACCTCTGGGAATGGCCCATCAGTTCCCAGGGAGCTCCTCAGCTCTTCCCAGCCAGGCTCCCACTGCATCCACTTTACGTATTTGTCCATTTGGTGCTCTGTCCTCTTTGTTTAGTGGCAAAAATAATCTTTTCCTTTACATGATCTTGGAGCTAATATCTCTTTTACTGATCAGGACCTCCAGCAGCCTCAGCTTGGCCTTAATCTGCTTGTATTCATTGTATTCTTCAACCATTGGAGTGCGGTCTTCTTTCTGCACATTCCTATGGGAGTGAAAGCAGATCATGAGAACTTCTGTGAGAGGACATCTTCCCTCAACAGCCTCCCTCTATTCCCCAACAAGACCTACAAAGCAGCTCCTCTCCTCCACTTCCCTTCAGGGAACAAGAACTAAACTTTTGTCCTTTGAAGGGAACAAAAGAAAGAAGAAGGGCAAACAAACAGCTGCACATTGAGGGATGCTTGCACATTGAGGCTGAACACAATCCCATGGTTCCAAATGCAAAACCATATCCGAAGCATACCCTGCTTCTCTGAAATCACCAGCCTCCACACAACAGTTAAAAGAGCTATCTGAATGTCAGCCTGCTAGCATGGCAAAACAACATGCAGCTACTTCTGGCTTGGCACCACCTCACTTACATGAACAGGCATGAAAGGGAAGATGATACCTAATTAGATTTCTTTTAGCTTACATGAAACTTTTATGTTTTCAATGATTTTACAAGAACCTCTAAGGATGATGGCTGGTGGCAAGAAACTAACAGGATCATTTGAGTATAAATACATTAAACCATTCTATTAATGAGGGGCATTTTCTAAGAACAGCAAATCCAGCCACACTAAAGAGGAAATACTTGTTAAACTACTGTCTGAATGCCTCACCGACAAGCAAGAACAGGACACAATCTAAACACACACCATGAGGAAAACCCCCCATTAGTTTATCACTGAGAAACTTCCCCACTCCTGTCACCTGCGCTAGAGGCAGCTGCATTACCACAATCTGTACTTTTGCTTCCCACTGGCTTGTCCTAAGACAAAGTTTTCAAAGAGGCTGTGATCCCTGAAGTTCCTTGGTGGGGAGGAGAAGGGGAAGTAATCCATATTAGTAGGCAAATGTGGGCAAATCACTGATGAAGCAATATGTAATGGTGAATTTGGGTAACTTTCCATATTTGGAGGTCTTTGTAGCTGCCAAACAGACTGAAAGTGGCTGAAGGACACAGAGACAGCTGAGGAATTATTACCTTCCATTCTGTCGGAAAAAATTATCTTCAAAGTCCCTCAATTTTTTTCTGATCCGCTTTTTCTCTTCCCTGACTTCTTGGAGCTGCTCTAACAGTTCAGGGCTGTTGGGTTTAAATATAAATGGGATCATACATATGTCCACAGTTATGACAGGAAACACAGAGTAAATCTACAGATGTATGGTTGTAGGTATGACAAGCAATGGAACTGCTCCTCCAAGCAGCTCCGGCAACCTGATGTTACTTGCAACAGAAAGCTCTCTGAATTTACTTCAGCAAAACAGTCATGGACTTAAGCTGAAGTCTCTAAGGAGGTTGAGTGTGAATTTCACAATTCACTGAATGAAACTTACTTGCCGAAGGTGGGTCTGATTTTTGTGACTTTTATAGGATCAAGATCCAACAGTCACAACCTCAGGCTACCAACCTATATGTGTTTGTATCTAATCTAGCTGCTCAAAACTAGCAAAGCTAGTCCAACATGACCTCTCCAAAACCTCAAAAACCTTGTAGAGTACAGGGTTGTTTTCATTATAAAGGCTTGCCACTGGTGAAGTGGACCTACTATTTAGTGATAGAATCCAAAAGATGCAGAAGTGAAGCATCAGATTCAGGACAAGGCAGTTTCTTCCCAAACCCTTTCATATGAGGGTCTATAGCATTTAAAAACAAAGCACAAGAACTTCTGACTCGGATCATAAATGGGAAAAAACAAATCTAGACACTTTTCTGACAAATGAAATCCTATCTTAGCAAGAAAGAACTTTTTGAAGTTGCTTGTGAATTCAACATACATGGATGCTTCATGGAGATTTGAAAGCCCCATATCCTGATTGCTCCTAGATGGCATCTTATCATCCACTGGTGAAACAAAGCCGTCCGCATCATCTTCTAGTTGATCCAAGAAGCTACGCACGTTGAAATCTGTTTTCATGGTAATTGTTAAATCTGGCTTCACATTGCTGTCCTCCTCAGACCCCTCCTCTTCCTCCTACAGAGAGGGACAGAGCATCCCCATAACAGAACAGGTTACTGCTTCCCTTCTCAGAAACAGGTACTTCCTTTCACCACATGCACTGGGGAACTGGTAAGAAAAGAAGTGGATAGGCAGAGCAAGCACTTCAATTGCCAAGCAATACAGACACCAGAAGACCATTAATAAGACACCCTATACCCAAAGCATGTCAGAGAAACTGCAACCGTGAATTCTTGGTGGCAGCAAAACTGAGTGAAAAATATCTGCGGTTCTTAGCAACCAGTTGCTGTGTTTAATTTATGTATTCTGATGTAAATAACACCACTTACAGCCATTATGCATACTGTATAAAGCATACCAGCCATCCTCTAAGTTTCCCTACAAATACACCTGGCAGCATACAGACTGCCAAGTCAAAATGTGAAATATTCTCTCAATAGATGCAGCTCAACAGCTCTCTCTAATGGCTAAACTCAAGACCTCAAATGCTCATACAGTGGTATCCATGAGCTCAGATCAGTTTTTCAATGGTCCAAATGTGGGATATGATTGACTGTAAAAGCACTGCTGTTGCTAACATGTTCCCAACATCAGGTCTGTACCATTTAGCTGGACTACATCAAACATTGGAGTGGAAACATTTTGCTCAGTGCAATTTCCTCGAAGTACACTGATGAATTGGCTGTGTTCAATTCTATAGGCACAAGATTTGAAAGTCCTCACTGCAGCTGGTACTTGTGCTAATTCATAATTCGCAGCAGTCTCAAAGGTAGGGCTTGTCCTGCGACACTGTCCAGAAATCATTTGTATTGTCAGGAAATAGGGCCCAGTTTTCTCTGACATGCAGAGACATTGCTAGAAGGCAGACTTAAACTTTAATATAAGGAATGAGGCACAAGCATTAGGGGAAGGCAAACAATGTTAGCATGGACGGTAAGCCTCAAGTATGTAGGTAGGTGTATATATTTACTTTACAACTATGTAACTCTAGCCAGGAAGGACCTAAGCACATGCATATCTTTAATGGCTTTTGATGGCTAATCTCACTGAAGTCTTCAAGCATATGCAAAACCATACTGCTGTACTGGGACCAAAGAAGCCATTTTCTTTACTTTTTTTTTCACGTGATTCCTCGTGAATGGTTTAACTATTCTTAAGAGATTGCTTCCACATTTCAAGCAAAAAGGGAGAAAGTAACATTAGGACTGTCATAATCCCATTAAATCCTTAAAGTCTGTGACTTTTAAACAAATACATCTACACGAAATCAGTGTTTGCCCAGAGTTTTCTTTTTATGTTAAGGCTCTAGGCATGAAAATGCAATTTGAAGCAACAGGCTGAGAATTACAACCAAGATGGGGGCTTGAAAATTTAAAACAAGATTAGCTAGGGAGAAGTTTGTGTATAATAATAATAATAATAATAGAGAAGTTTGAATACATCTCAGGAAAATCTGCAGGGAACTTGTGAAAGTTAAAGCAATACTTAGCATATGATTAGATAACACCATTTCTCTAAATGTAAACGATATTGTTTAAACAGAAGGCATAAAAACCAGCAGTCACCTACTGTTCTGAAATCCTGCAAACAACTTCAGTCTGGGCTGGAGAGTGGAGACCGTATTTACTGGTCCCCAAGCATGCCATCCTGCCCTGTCAGGTAGGGGCAACTCCAGCTACAGTAGGAGAATACTGATCCTGCTGTGGCATGGAGAAGGATTTGCTAAGTCAATCTAAGCAGTAAAAATGGAACGCTTTGATTAGGGGAATCTTTCTGGCACCAAAAGAGGAGCTCCTGTGCCCTTTCCTGGGAGAGTAAGTTGCTTCTGGATTCTACTTCTGGAGTGAAAGGAAGCAGTGTGACAAACTGCTCCCAAGGACACATGAGAGGTGTGTTCCCACAGATGGCCATAAGCCCATCTCGCTTGCCTCACTACAGGGCATCAGCACACTGCCCAAGCCAACAATGATTACTCTGGCCCAGAGCTCGGGAATGAGCTTCCTGCCAATGGAAGCCCATGGGAGGAAAAGAAAGTGTAGAAATTTCACTTGTTTAGACGTCAGTGCCAAAACAGTACATCTTGCTGTCACAAGACCCCTTAAAGCATTTTGCTGTTAAAACTAAGGAGTGAATTAAACGGATTCTTGGCAAGAACCTGAATGGAAACAGCCATCTAAGACCTTCACTATAAGCAAGTCTCATATGGGAATCTTATTTTAAACCTGCACTGGCATTTGCACCTCAAACCAGAACAATCCTCACTGACTAGATCCGTCTGGCCTGCACCTGCTTGGATCTTCAAGCAATCACGAGGCATTTAAATTTTCCAGAATTACAAACACAACATCTCCAGAGTACCCCATCATCAGCACTCTCAGCAAGCAAGCTTCCCAAGGACTTTTTTTAACACAGACGATATTCAAGATATCATACCTAAATGTTTGGTAAGGCTTCACCTCAAATCACCTTTCAAGCTTCTATCCAACTCTTCCAAATGCCTCAAAAAAAAAGAGAACCAAAACCCAAAACACCTGACAGTGGACAGTGTCAGGGGCTCATCAGGACAGGCAGTACTCTGCCCACAGTGGACCTATGTAGAGGGTAACTTTTGGGGCTTTTGGCAATTTCCTCTCTTCAGTTCTGAGTGCAGTTCTGTGCTGCCCCATAAAGCTTCACAGGAAGCCTCAGTTAAGCATTAAGAGGCATGTAAGTGTAAATGGGCTTAAGAGGCTGTCACCCTGATCTTCAGTCAGAAATCTCTCAAGGTTTGTATGCTCTGCAGGACATTGCTGAGCTGACACAATGCAGCACCAGCCATACTGGTCAAGGATCATAATTGATAGCTGTAAGTTTTGACTCTGGGTGCAAGCATAGGCAAAAAAGAGAGGACATGCTAATAGAAAAAAACAAACACAAACAGCCCCCTCCAGACCTCTGTTACAGTTTTGATCCAACAGTTATCTAGAAAATACCAAGAGCTCAGTGGTGATCAGCCTCCAAACAGCAGCTTAACATTTTCAGTCTGCAACCTGCATCTAATGAATACATGCCTTGAACAGTCCATTAATATACAATCTACCGTAACTGCTTCATAATCAAACCACCTTGGACGTCTAGGTCTGCAGTATTTTCACCATTAGCCAAACTCTGGCTGGATAACAGAAAAATGACCCAAGTGTGCAGAAGCACTTTTTGTTACCCTTGCAGTGTAACAGGGGAAAAAGCAATTCAGGACCCAGCTCCATGCTACATGTCCCAGTCAAACACCGGACTTCCTTTCTTCTAAGGGAAAGACGGACCAATATCACAGCAGTCTTCAGCCACCCAGACTTAGTACCCCACAGCAACATGAGAAAAGAAACACAACAATCCTGCCATCCAAATCTGACTAAGCATTAACTAACAGAACCAAGCTGTTCTTTCTTCTGTCCTCATGTGACTTGCTCAGAAATACCCTTCACAAGGTGGTGACAAAGAGCCCTGGATAAAATAAGCACGTGAATGGTAGTAGGGAAGGATCCCGCAAGCGCCCCAGTTGGCTCCACGTGCGAGTGTTAGTTTTGTGAGAGCTCATTCTTGCCATGGTGCTGTGTGCAAACCACAGAGCTTTGGAGTGAGAGAAACTACCACAGAACATGTTAGTGTCATTAAAAGAAAGGAGGGAAGCAAGAAAAAAGCAAGGTACAAAGGGAACTGTGATCTTTTTTCTTAAAGAGCAAAATGAAATCTATTCTGTGCAGGCGGAGGGGGAAGGAGAAGGGTGGAAAAGAGTGCAAAGGAAATACTGTAGTCTTATCTACAAGGGAAGAATTGATCAGAACTGGTGAGGCTTAAAGCAGCTACTGATTTTTCAGGAGGACACTGCAAAAAAAACCGACACTGATGGAAAAAAGTATCAATCAACCATTCTCTTTCATTGGTATAAGGGGGAAATTGATGCAAACTGAGCAATTAGTTAGCAGCTGGAGGTCTTCACCTTTATCTCCTTGAAGAAGGAAGCTGTTTCGCCCTCGATAATTGGCTGCAGCAAAGGGCTTCTCCGCTTGCTGGAGGGGGAACCCTGTGACAGGTGTTAACAAGTATGTTACATTATGAACCCCTTTCTCCTCCACCACCTGCTCTCAGTGCATTCTCATCCACACATTCATTCTCAGCTCTCTGCTGGACCATCAGGAGAAAGCTATTTCTTAAAGGACAAAAACATGCCTGGTAAATCCCCGAAACATTGGCCCATTTTCTCTCAGGATGTTGCTTAGCAAGGGATATCATCGCCAAACACTTTTAAGGAAAAAGCTTGGATACTGGAATACCGGCTGGGCAGGAACTACAAAGTAAAGGCTGCAAGAAAACAATCCCCAGCCCGAGGCCCATACATACACACAACATCTGGTTGGCTCTCCAGAGCTACAGTGTAAGCTCACCTAGACCTACAGGCTTGCTTTCCAGGAGCCCAATTTCCTACTAAAGTGCCTAATGATGTAGGGATGGATTTTCAAACATATCCTGCCTCTGCATGAGCCTCTCACTGTTCTTGCTTAAGGGGCTAGGGAAAGCCAGTCTTGTCTCTCCTATGCCAGCCACTGTGCAATTCCAGTTTTGTGTCTAAACAGGAACAGAACTGTGTTTTGGGAACAACGTGTTAAACTTTGTGGTATTGCCTGATTGCCAGCACTGTCTTCACAGCACACATGTTAGGGAGTTCTTTGCATATTCAAGAAGAAATGGCTTTTTGTTTTATTTTAAATGCAGGACCACCTCCCTCTGTTTGCAGAAAAAGCCATTTCTCAGTGTGAATGTACTGAGCAATGCTGTGCCAGTCTATTCGCTTCACTGATGGTCTATGAAAAGTGGCCAGGACACAAGCACTACTTGTGAGCAGCAAAAAAAAAAAAGGTAAAGGATCATACATGACAGACAGAATAAAAGGGAACCATGATAAAACAGTTCTCTTTCCATAGACAGGCTTAAAGTATTCTGTGTGTACTTTTTAGATCAAATAATTTTTTAAAAGTAGCCTACACAAGTTGTCTGAAATTAGTGCATTTGCTCCATAGAGGGGTGCATTGGACTCCTTGCTGGTGGCAGTGCCTCCTTGCCAAAACACCACCTCGAATGAAGGAATATCCACCACTTGCAGAATCTCTTTAATACAAAGTGCTTGGAGAGTGTTGGCCCTTTTCTCTCAGCCAAGGAGACTGGTATGTCCTGTGAGACCCAGACTCACACAAGTCTGTGTTTCTGACACACAATCCTGCATAGCCAAGCAGCATGGAAGACCTGCAGGTCAGAGTGGACTGATAAGGAAAGGGAAGTGAGGCTGTAGCCAAACACAAGATGATGAAATACCAGCAGCAGCCCAATGGAAAGAGAAGAAGCAATACAAGGTGAAATGTGCCCCATAGCTCATGGTGGGCACCAGAGTCCCTTGACCAGCTTTCCTCAACTTCCGTATATGGTGAATCATTGGTTCACTCATTTGCTTGGTCTCTGAGTGATAAGACAGGCTAGGACCTGGCCTTAGCAATTGGGTTGTATGCAGAAGTGTGGTGATTCCTGTTTCCTCAGCTTTAAACCAAATAAACAGCCCCCGAAAGAATATTCTACTTACAATGATAGGGATGGTGTTGGCTCTGGAGAGGATCTGCTTGACCAACCGATACCTGTCATACAATGGCTTCATCACCTGTCTTTCATGTTTGGTAACCTGAAAACGCAAAAGAAGACAGATCCATGAAGCTTGCAGCAGATACTCCATTCCTTAATGCATGTGCCTCTGATTGTTACTAGGCAGAGAGGGCTTGAAGGGAATTTCATGAAGGTGAGAGATTACCAGCATTAGCCCTGAAACTGGTCATGCAAGTGCTTGTGTAGGTCACTGCATCTCCTGTCCCAGGTGCCAGATGAAGCAGCACCTGAGCTTTGGTGTGTCTTGTAATGTGGCTGTATGAGACAGACAGTTTAAACGACCAACTCAGGAATCATATATCCACAGCACAAAATGAACTGTAAAGGCAGTGGTCTGTGCTTGTAATCATGTCTACCATCACAAGGCACAACATGAGGTTTCCCACCCTTATTCTTGTGGCGGAGATCTCAGAGGCAATGTTTATGACCCCTGAAAAGAAAAATGAGCTGCAATGACTAGATACTGCAATGTAAGGAGACTTTCCCAAGGTAGCTTAAACTACAGATTTCACAAAAGCTGACTTTCCAGCTTTGCTATTCCTCCTGATTTCCCATCCAAGCCATTTCCCATCCACTTCTTCATCTTTTTAACTCCCTAGCCTTGCCCTCCACTCCTCCTCCCAGCAACCTTCTTGGGGAGAAGCTACCACAGATCTGAGAAGGATGAAGGTGCCAGAGCTGCGTGGCATAGAGAAGACAGGATGTTGTAATGCCCATCCCAAGCCTTTGTTACATTGTTCTGTCCCTAACTCCGCTTGCGCTTCCCCTTCAGATTGAGAGCATTACAAACTGTGAGTGTTCATTTCTGGTTTTCTTTCAAATCCAAGCTAGGCCAAAAATTTCTGCAGTACTGACTGTGCAGGAGGAGGGAAGACCTCACAGCCAATAGCTAGTGTGGGGAAGAAAAGGCCTGTTCAACTAAGTACTAGTTGTGAGAAAGTTGGGTTTTATTTCAATGTTTTGTTACAGCAGAGATAAAAAATCAAGCAAATAAAATACTCATCAGAACCAACCTGATCATTATCTTTCTTTGTATTCAGCACTGTCTGACCCACATCCTATGACTGTCCTTCCATTAAACCTTTCTGTCTAACTTTAGATTATAAAGCTCTTATGAGGGGAAGCCTTAACTGATTCTGATGTCATGCCTATCTTCCTCAAGGCTTTTTACTGCTGCTAATCGCCAAAGCATCTGAAGGCCTGCCATACAAAAATCAACATCAGCAGCGTGAACCCTAGGGAGCTTTGTACAGTCTCCCTTTCTATAACAGAAAAAGGAGGAGCAGGAATACAGTTTGAGACAAGGAGGAAATTTTAAAAGCAACTGTCTGCAGTTTACTTTCACTGGAATAAGCTTTCTAAAGCTTTCACATCCTCCCTCCACAGCAGGAGAGGTTGTGGATTTGCAAGGGGCAGAATGGCTGTAAATATTGCCAGGAGTGGGACTGGCAGGGATGAACACTAAGAATCTGGAGATAACACCTTCCTCCTGATAACTATGCCTGTTTCCTATGTTGAGAGCAGATGAATAGGGAGGAAGAATGAGGAAGATCTTTTGATTCCTTTCTGGGTTCAGTGCAAACATCCTGAAGCCTGATAAGAGGCATACAGATGGGCAGTCTGAGCTCTAGAGCCTGTTTGTCCCGCACCTCTGAAGCACAGTCTGGCCTCAACACCTGACAGCCTCAAGCTGGCTGTTCATTGAGTAAGCAGCTCACATGGATGAGAGGGATGTGAGCAGTATCAAACAATTCACTCAGCCCTCTCTGTACTGAGTTTTGTGTTGATATATCTGCATTCAGTTTCACTGGCTAGCAAGTTGCCTCCAACTTTGGACATCTCTCTGCAAACAATCAAGCACACAACTGGAGAAACTGGGTAGCCTATATATAACTATAAATATAATTCCTAGCTTTACTAGCTTAGTAGTTAATAGGACAGGAGGCACAGCACTGCTGTTGGCTCATATAGTCTCTGGGACTTAAAAAGACTATGCTGAGGCTTAGGTTGAGAACCAAACCTTCAATTAACGAAATTTCAAAGTCAATAAATAGCAATGTTCTGTACAGAAAAATAAACATAAGCCTCGGAATGGGCAAAAAATATGTAGGTTATGTTGAAGAATGGAAAAATTAAAACACACACTTCGGTGTCTGAGTATCAGTATGGAGAAAGAAAAAAGAGAACTAATTTAGGCATTGGGAGTTAAGAATATGGGGCTTGACTCAGCCTTTCAGACTTCCACCACTGACTTATAGCATTCTTAACTGAGAGAAAATGTGGAGCATATGGCCAAACTGTCTCACTAGGTAAACATAAGTAATACCAGCAAAACCTGAGTATATTTTGGGAGAACATCAAAATGCAAAAAGACTGTTGCAATAATAGAGCCTTTGACACAACACTGGGGCACACTCCACATGGCAAAACAGCAGCAGCTGAGAAGCAGACCACTGCCTGTATTGTTAAAGCAGCTCAAGAATTTCTGCAGAGGTGAAATTTTTGGCTTAACTAAAACAGTTCAGTTCCACCTTTTCAGGTTCATCTTTAACTGGTGCAGAAAGACCCAGCTGCACAATAAATCTGAGCTCCATTGTTTTTCTTGTTTAGTTAAATATCTTTAAGAAAAAAAACCAACTTGGCTGAACTATCCCCATTCTCCTCAAGCGCTCAGTACTTTTCCACTGCTGCAGTGCCAGGAGCTGGGAAGAGCAAAAGCTGATCAGCTGCAGTTTTCCTTGCCATGCAGTTCAGTGTTGCTAGGTATAGACTGCTTACTTAAAAACAAATTGAAAAGCAGTTGTATAAATAAAGCATGAAAAAGGGAAGAAAAAAGAAAGATACACTGACAAGTTAGGCTCTGGACTTGATTTCTTTTTTAAACAGATTTAATTAAGTTTACTTCAAGATGCCACCTGTTGATTTATGTGATTGTAAAAGCAGCAAAAGCAAACACTGTCTCATGAAGAAGAGAGGGAAGGTGAAGTGGATTCCCTTACGCTGGCCTTTCTCTATTTTACACAAGAATAAAACTGCATGTCCTCTCATACAACTTTGCTGTTTTCAGTTGCTGGCATATATGATTATACATTATTAGCACTTCATAAAGGCATTTTAAAAAATTAGTGAGCCTTTCTTAAAACAATGGACAAAAGAGGAAATAATTCAGGAGCAAAAGGAGGAGATCAGAATCCCTTGCGGCAGCAGAATGACAGACTTGTCAGCTTCACTAATCAAGTACTCCTTATAAGCAGTAATTTGCTGCTCCCAAGCCACTGCTCAAGGGATTAGCACGACTCTGAAACTAAGTTACTTTACCTATACAGTTGGTAGCAAAGATAACAATGTAATCAGTGAAAGAGGAGGATGGATTCATGCAACTTGAGGTAGCCTGGATGCCATCATGTCTCTGCCACAGCAGGGATCAATAGGACACAATACTTAATTTTCTATCTTCACTAACAATTTTTCTCTGTTAAGATTGAATGTACAAGAAACCTCATGTCCTTTGCTTTCACTGGCACATGGGAAAAAACCCCATTCGTTTCTCAGAAGAATGAAACCTCCTCTCAGTTTATGCTGTACTGCAGCTATCTGCCAAGCCTAGCGCTGTGTGCAGACATCACCTTGCTGAGAACAGACTCCTCGGTAACAGCACTTGTGAAGGATCACGGAAGTGGATTAGAAGATGCACGTGTGGTTTGAACAGCAAAAAGTTCTAGTGACTGTGACATCAAAGGAGCATTAGGGGGATTATTTACCACAGACAAACATATTAAGGTGCACTCTGAAATAAATCCAGTGCTTTACATACCGGTCTGCCATGAATGCTTTCATAATACAGCAAAGCTTTTTGTAGAGCCACTTTTTCGGCTGCTATCTGATCTCTTGTCATGTCCTGTGAAAAGTGGCACAGAGAGAGAGAAGAAGAAAAAAAACCCCAGAATTAGATTCCTGGACTCAATACTGATTTGTGGCATAACCTTAGTAATGACATTGTGTCATTAATATGTTGAAGACTCATCTCTGCTTTCCAATACTCTTTTCCCAGCTATATTGCAAAAGAGACTGTTAACATGAATGGCACCCTCTGCACAATACAGGTAGATTAAAAACAAATTTTGCATATGAAGGTATTCTACATACATAAGGAGAATTTATCAACTATCAGTATGCTTTAAAAACAACGGTATGCAACTTTTAATGATGGTGGCTCTTTTTTCAGTTAAGTTCCAAAGTGTAAATTCTACAACAAAACAAATGTTCTTTTTCTCCTAATCTGAGACAAGCTGCAGTACCTCTTGCAAAGCTTGCCATCTTTGCTTTGACTGCCACAAACATACTTTACCATGAACTAAAGTGCAGTCAGACTGTCTCCTTCTGCCAATTCTGCTGTGAAAAGTTCTGGCAGACAGGCTGAGGGGACCAAGCCAAAAAAAGGGCAGACAGTTGGAGACTTCCCTAAGTTTACCAGAGTTCCCCCATTGAACTTGCCTGATAATGAGCCTTCTCTCCCTAACACAG
>JBCJKH010017151.1:2382-23307 GCA_039877255.1 Loriculus beryllinus
AACATTGCTCTTATCAGTTCTGTTCCCAAGCCAAAACTCAAAAACACAGTGCTTGCACCAGCTACTAAGGAGAAAAATGACTGCTACTGCTGAACCCAGGACATTCTCCAATTAAAATGTCTAATTCCAACATGTTAGCACACACAGAACTGTTTAAATGCACATCTGCAAGGACCTTTGAGACTATCTTCAACCTGTCCAACCATTTTACTTCAACAAAAGAAACTGCACAACCTTTGTGGAAAACCAGCTTCAGTGTTTCCTCAATCTAAATGCCAAATGGTTTTCTTTACCATCCAACCCAAGTAATACCTTCTAAAAATCAAGCACAATTTCTTCTTCTGTTCTACACAGAGCCTGAAGGCTACATAATCACTAGCTTTTACATAGTAATCCTTCTGTAGATGTGAGGGCCTTCATCAAATTTGCTCCTAGCTTCTTTCCTAGTGTGCCTATGCCTCAAGTCTCCCTCACAAACCAAGTGTTGTCAACTCCTGTGGAGCCTAGATATCTACATACTATGGTTAACAAAAATAAGCCATACTAAGGCTCAACAGCACAGAGTAATCACTTTCCTTTCTCTTCATATTTAATCTCATCTGCTAACATGCCAAAATAACATATGTCTGATTGCAAGGACATCATATTGTTTAATATTTCATTTACTATACATTACGGTGCTCAAATGCTTTTTCGGGACACTACTTGCTGTTCAGTACTACCGTTTCCACTAATTAGGTCATTAATTTCTCCTTCCTGTGTTCTCTTCCTCCCCCAGTTCTTGTTAACTGAGTTGAATTACACTGATTTAGAATCTGCTATCAATCTCCATAATGATTTTGAATTCTGACCCTGAGCTGTACAGTGCTCTCAATCCTTCCAACTTGCCAGCGTATCTTTTCCATGCCAACCATTACAGAAAAAGAAATGAATGCACATCCATAACAGAACTCAACAGGAGGACACTTCCTGGCATCCTTGTTTAAAGTGAATTATTTACAAATCAACTTCAGAAAGCAATTTTTTAACCAGCTGCACAAAATCTCACAAAAATTGTTTTAGATCCCATTTCAGGAGTCTGTTTTTAACATAAGCCCAGACAATGGCAGAAACCCTGCAAAAATCAAGACAAGTCCCTTGTATTCCTTCCTCATTAACTGCATTGGCTACTGGAGAAAACAGGCTGATCCAGACCGTTCTTAACAAATCAAAGTAGTCCGTTTCCTGTTTGCTCATCAGTTTTAATTGTTTTCTACTTACTGACAAGTTCTCCTCCTAAACCACCTCCACAGACTCTTTCAGGGGATCAAAGCTTAGTAAGCTTTGCCTTTTTTTTTTAATTATTATTCCGATTGCATTCCCATCATAATAATTTCATTCAGTTTTAGCAAACATCTGCCTACAACTTCTCCATCAAACCTGGACAAAGGCCGCACTGACTACTCCAGCGTCTTTGCAACATTCATGATTTATAAGACTGTTTTTCTTGTTCTTTTGACTGGAAGAGGGTTTCATACCTTAGAATTCCCTATGATTTTCATACTTGTGCTACTCATTTTACCTCACAAGTTCTTTCCCCTGCTCTCATTTCCTTTGAATGGACCTTTGTTGGTGTAAGACCTTTAAAGATCTCAAGATAAATGCAAAAACTAGTACCTTACTATGATTCCTATTTTTTCATTCAGATTGAAGATTAAACAGTAACACTGAGCATGCAAATTACTACCATTTAATTAATATATAATAACGGCTGCAATTCAGCAATTCAATTCAGCAACAATATCTTTCAATAACTAGCTCACCTGTACATTTGATCTCCCAGATAATTCTCTCAACACAGTTTCTAACACCTATTACTTTTACTCTACTCTGCCTTCGACATATTGCTTTAAGCCTATTAATAAAAAATATTTGTTTTCCATCATCACAAAACAAATATACTTAAAAGTAAGGTTACTAGAGAAAACTGCCAAGACAATTACATTAGCAATTTTTATACCTATATCCCTAGTCAACAGAAATTAAAAATGCGGCTTTGCACAAGCTCAGACTTCCAAAGGTACCCAGCTGCTCCTCGAAGCATACAAGCACTTCTTTGCAAGTGCCTATATTAAGTTTTTCAAACTAGACAGCGAACGGAGGATGAAGTCCGTTTCACAACCCAAGCTCGCACACAGCCCTCTACTCAAGACTTCTTCGCAGGACCCTGAATTTGTGTTTTAGGCATAATTACTTTTACAACGCTGTATTACGGCCCTACAGAACACTTCAATATCGGAAATAACCGAGCAACCCTACTCACGAAACACATCGGCTGTGCTCAAGTCACCAGATCACGCTCCCCCTCCCAGGCTGGAGACTCAACTCAAACGCACAACCATTCGCTGAGGGTGGAACCCGGCGGCGGCACCGGTTAAACAGCCCCTGCCCCATGCCGGGGTCGGAAGGCGCTCCAGAGGCTGGGCGAGGGCACCGCACCAAGCCTTCTACCCAGGCACAGCTCCCGCCGCTGCCGTGACACCAGGGGGCGAGACACGGGACAAACCAGTCCCTCAGCCGCCGTGCCGGTATGGAGCATCATGCCCACCTGAGCCTTGCAGCCGCTGCAGCAGGCGAAGGGGCGGCAAGGGGGTAGCGGGCCCGCCGCCGCCTCCACTCGTATGGCGGGCTCCACTACCTCCGCCACCGGCTACCAGGCCTGAAGCCCCGCGCCGGCCAACGGAGCCGCCGTGCAGCCGCGCACGCGCAAAGCCCCCCCCTGCGCCGCCGCGCGAGCCCGGTTCGAAAGAGAAGGGCGGGGAGTGGGGTGGGCTGTGAGAGAGAAAAGGGGCGGGGCCAGCCCGCCGGTGCCCGCGTGTACCCGGTAGGGAGGGGCGGAGCTAGAGGCTTTCCGCTCCGGAGCACCCCCCCCCCCCCCCGAGCCCGGTCGGTGTGTGTCGTAACGGCCCGGTGAGCTCACACTGCGGGCCCCAGAGAGGAGGAGGGGAGCCGGACAGCTGACACACCTCCCGTGCAACCCGGCGTCGCCCGAAGATGGCGTCATGGACCGTCGCGGCCTAAGCGCGTCCACTAACACCTCCCGCGCCCCGCCTTGTGGCGGGAGGTGTCGCTCTCTCCCTGAGCTGTTTCTCTATGGTGAGTTTCTCTTTCTGCGTCCCTTCTTTCACTTCGTCTCTATGGTGCGCGCCCAGGCCCCTCCCTGCGGGGGTTGCGGCCATCTTGGCCGGGTGGCGGCGGCGGAGCACGTTGTGTGCCGGCCCGCGGGACGGGACAGCGGGCAGCGGGTCTTCCCCGCTGCGGCCCGGCCTCGCTGCCTGCGAGGCGCCTCCCTCAACTCATCTCCCGGTAAGCGGCTTCTCACGGGTTGTGGGATGGGGGGGGCTGGGGCCCGTGGCTTGTCCCCACCCATCACGGGAGTGGGGTCGGCCCACCGTTCCTCACCCGGGCCTCAGGGCTGGCAGCTCCGGCGGGGCCCGGCAGGGTGGGCCAGCTGCGCGGTGCGACGAGCCGCCCCGAAGTCCTTGTCCTGCAGCCTTAAGGCAGCCGGCCCACACGCTTCATTGATTCAGGGCACGGCCCGCGCAGAAGATGGGGCCATGTGTGGCAGGAGGCCGGCCGTTTTCTAGCTGACACGGCCCGCACATGCAGTTCGTCGTCTCTGAAGCGAGCTGTACGTCATCTTCTGGCTCTGCTTTTTTGTCGCACACACGCACGTCCCGCTCCCCATGCCGCAGCAGCGGTGGAGGTCGGAGAAAACGTTTCCTTCTGCAGCTGGGTTCGGCCGCCGGCATCGCTTTCTTGTGGAGACCCGGCGGAGGGTCCTCGCGTTGTGGTGTCCGGGCTCCGGGGAAGGGCAGACCGCGGGTTTTCTCCGGTGAAAGCAGTGGGCTTCCTTTTCTGGAGATAAAAATGCTATGGTTTGCCTTATTTTGGGGAAAGTTGATATCCACGCGTGTGCTTGCGTGGTGAGGAGATAAAGACTTCTTGCATGTTTGGTAAGGTGGCAGGGTAAGACTGGTTTTTACAAGATACGTGTAAGAAACAACATAAAGATCTCGGCAGGGCTTTTCTCTAGGACCATGGCAGAGTTTCCTCTCAGGAATGCACAGAGTTATTTCACCTGCAAGTTTGTGTGGCAGATCTAATTTAAAGTTCTCTGCTATGGTTTTCTGAGCAAGTGGTCGTGAAGTACTTGTGTAATTTTCATGTGGTAGATTGCTGATTTATGGGTTTCTTCTCAAGCATTTCGCTTAATCTTAAAAGAAAATATTAAAAGAGTGATAATTAGTACTGTTCAGCTCCAGCTACACACACCCACTCATTATGCTGCGTCAGTATATTTGAGCATATGCTTTTCATGTTAACATTGTCTTTATTTTCATAGTCATGTTCTGCCTTATGAGTAATATAATGAGTTAAATGCAGCAAGGAGACTTGGAGCTTGCTTAAACTTCTTTTTGTGCATTGTCTCAGTTTCTAAAATGTCAAAACAAGAAGCATAGTTTGTAATTCTTAGTAGATTTTGTTTGTTCTTGTGGTATTTACTGTTATTTCTGCTTTGACACTACAGAGGTAGTGATCTGCCATGCACGGTTTGAAGACCAGTTGGCTTCCATTTAAATTTTCTTGGCTGTTCTGGTTCTTAACTTTCTTGGTCCCATGGAATTGACTGTAGCCCATTAGCAATGGGCTGAGAGATAATTCTTGAGGTTAATTATTTTCAGAGGAAAGCACAATTGCTGCTCACCGTCACTTCTTTCACAGCATTTATCTTTGAGGTCTAATGCAGCATACTTCAACAAAATGTTAACTGTTTTGCTGCAAAGTATGGCTCCATTCTGGACACAGATTGTGCCTTAATTGAATTGTCTCTGGTTATCTTTCAGTCTTCATTTACTTTTATGTATGGCTTTTTTTCGTTTAAGTCTGAAAAACTGAGTGTATTTACAAATCCTTCTTGGACATAGTTGATTTGACATAGCAAATTCTCATATAACTCTAATGCTTTTGAAAGAAGTCCGTATTTTTAATGCAAGTATGTTACCTTTGTGCTACAGATTGTACATTACTGTTGCCTTTGTGACAGGCAGCAAGATCTGCTGACATTTTTTTTTCTTTTTTAATTTACTCAGGTTTGTCAGAGAACAGCTGCTTTGTCACAAGGCCTAAGAAAGCTCACTTAAAATGCTTGTGATAACATGTTTGTGGCTTATTTTCAGGCGTTTTAGTGTTTGTACCATGTGCCATAATTGGATTTAGTGGACAGCTTTTGGCTTCAGTAATGATAAGTCAAGGATTTTAGAATTTTTTCTTTTCTTCCCCCCGCCCCATTTGTTACTCTTCTTTTACTTTTTCACCTGTGTTGTCATTCCATCATGCTTGACAGATTTTTCTGTTGTCACTCTGTCATAATTTCACTAGTTCAAAATAATGCTTTACCTCTTGTATTTAGTATCAATATCTTTGTTCTTTCCTTTTTTGTTCTATTCTTGGTTTGGAAAGGACAACAACTGCTTCTGAAAGGAGAAATGCTTCTGAATACCAGTTTCTCCTGCCCTTAAACTGCTGACTGTACTTAGCAATTACTTTATGCGTGCTGTATTGTAGAGTATGTATGTTGTATGTGTTGCTGACCTGTGTTCAGTGTCCTGAGAGTTCTGCTGTCTGCACCTTGAAATCAGACCATTCTATTCAGTATGTTAAGGTAAATGCCACCAAAGTAACTTCATAGAAATATGTAACTTGAGTTCAGTCTGGGTATGGACAGTTTTGTTTAAACTGCTCTAAGCTGTTGTTTCTCAGTAGAACTGATTGCTGTTATTTTCTCTTGTGGACAGTTACCATAATAGACATGAGCACAATCCTGCAAATTTTGCAGAAGTAAAAGAAGTCACAAGTATTTTCTTTCTGAAAATAGTTTAAGACCACTGTAGAGTTTTGGATAAACTGATACTTCCATCATGTAATGGGAGCAGCAAGGCGTGAGTGTGTATGTCTCATTAGTTCTGTTCCCCCTACCAAGTATTCCACTGATGCTTGTTGTGCTTAATTCTGCGGACCCTTCAAAACTCATCAGCGCAGATGGGCATTTTCCCATATAGGTAGGTTGGAAAGGGGGAAAAAATTAATTATTTACCAACCCCATTCTGATTCAGCAGCAGGTAATAGTGCGTTAGTCCACTTATCCCACCAAGACTGGGTGGAAAGCTTGCTGAGACGAGTGGCCAAAACTAATTGTTCCAAGCCTTGGTCGTTTAGAGCAGCCCCTGTCCTGTTCTGCTTTGGATTCATAAGCTAAGCACCATACTAGAAGGGTGTATGGCTGAGAGGAGCGTTTGTCTGCTCTGCTATCTGCGCTGCTCAGGCAACAGAAGTTTGGGAGGTTGTACAGGGGAGGCATACTCCTGAGGTACAGCAGCATGATCTTGTAGAGCTTGCTTTTCAAACCTGGAGAAATAGTTTGCATACTAGTTAGAGCTAAGATACCTAGCAGGAAGAGTCCTGCCTGGAAGATACAAGTGTGTTCTGTTTGCTCAAGGTACTTAGCCACACAGGCATGGTTGGAGAAAGGCCTGATCCAAGTTAGGCACTTCTTCAGGAAACCAAAGAGAGTGATTTATTCAACCCCAAATACTCTCTACGCTGTGAATTACAGGACTTTCATGAAAAGCACTGAGCTATGTTCCCAAAGAATGTATCTCTCTTTGAAGCACTGACAAAATCCAGTATCTGTCTCCTAAAACATTACCCTGACTCAAACATCGTTATAGAGAGTAAGACTTTCTTGTTATGTAAGAAAAATGTATTAAAATAAGAATTGCATTATTCCATGCCTGTTGGCCTGGTCTGTGGATGTTCAGCCCTACTTTGTCAGTCTGTTCTGATGATATAGAACTGTAAAATCACTTTTAAAATCTTTTTTAAATATTCAATCTATGTTATATGAGGGCTTTTTGGCTTAGGAAATATTGAAAAAGTAATGAAAACAAATTGAAACGTTTAAAGCAGAAACTGCCACAATAAGGTTGACAGCATGAGTAATAATTCCGTTTCTATCTGATGAAGAATATCTTTAGATGTCAATTTAAAAATAATTTTGAAACTGAGGAATAAGACTACCACTTATAATGTTCGTAACTATGGTAATAATGGTTTTACAGGTAAATTAACATCTTAATTTCTGACCTTTGCTTCCAGTGAGATGCCAGTCTTTTCCTTTCTTTCATATTACAATAGTGGCTGTAGGATTACTTCAGCTGAAGTTCACAGGTGAGTTCAGGGAGAGATGGAGTTTAACATGATAAATGTGCTGTACACCTTTTTCATTCTTGCTTCTTTCAGGAGCAGCAACGAGAGGACGGATTTGCCTTTAGGTGTATGTTGCTCATAGGAAGATAAGATCAATATTACTGTTACTCAGTTCTGTGTGTGAATATGGTAAAGGAAACATAAATGCACTTTAAAATACATTCTGGCCTTTAATCTATCAAGGCTTAAATTTAAAATACTTTGTCGGTCCCTCCCCTAAGTTACAATTGTTGACATAAATTCCCAGTACAATCCAGTGCTTTTTAGTATGCATTACAGATATCTAAGCAAGGGAAAAGACAGTTATGTAGAGGAATACAAGTAATTTCACTCTTTGAGGGCAATTATTTGTGATTTCAGGAATATTTAATCACCTAGTACTTCAACACCTTTCTCTCTTCTGAAAATTATTTTGTAAAGAATCTTGCTTTTTTATTGCAGTGTCTTATAGTCTTATATAGTCTTACAGTTATTGATTCTGTATTAGGAAATGCAGAATGTAAGTGTAGTTATTCAGATACTAATGAAACTCAAGATAAAAGAATCAAACATCATCAAGTATGGCTGTTCATATTGCTTGGAGTTACTTTTCTATATACAGCTACACATTTTCACTTTGAAAAATAGTTGAAATTTTACAGTATTTTAATAATTTAATATAGGATATTGGCATAGAGTTTGCAAAATTAGTATTATAATCGGATTCTTGGAGTAATAGTTGTAGTCACAATTTGACTTTACCAGGCACTGTAGCATGAACAAGGTTACTTTACAGAAGGCACCTTGTGAAACTGAAATTTGCAGCAGTATAGATTCTTCTGTTCATGTTGCAACATGGTTTTCTTGGAAACAAATACATTTTCAGATATAAATGCAGTTTTATTTTTACAGTGGAGAAATAGTAATGGGATGGAAAGCTGACATGCAAGTTTTGTGCCGTTATTTACATACCAGTACCCATATACCATACATATACCCATATACCCATACTCAGATACATACCATTACATGTATCTGAGATTTTGCCCTGTGCACCATGTTGGTTAAAAGAGGAAAAACATCAAATCATTATCCCCTTTTTACATCTCTGAACTCTTCTAGTAATAACTTCATATATATATATATATGTGTATATATGATTTTCTCTATGCTGTCAGTAATTATGTTATCTTTTGGGTTTTGTTTTTTTCCCTTAAGGTCTGTGAGACTCATTATTCCTCCTCATAATTGGTGTATGTGTTTAACCCAAAATCGTGCATTATGGCAGACAAATTAACAAGAATTGCTATTGTCAACCATGACAAGTGTAAGCCAAAGAAATGCCGGCAAGAATGCAAGAAAAGTTGTCCTGTGGTTCGAATGGGTAAGAAATGTAATTTAACCAAGTATTTAAGTGATTGGAGAAGTTTTAAGTAATGTTCTGCTAGGAGGAGCTAGCTTTTACTATTCCTAGGTTTTTGTTTATCATTCATGCTTTGTTTCATAAAGCCTGAGAACAGAAACAATTCGTAGTCTTCGAATGCTCTGAAGCTTCAGTGAGCATTAATCAGTTACATGTTTCTCTGTGGAATTTAGTAACAAAAGCTCTGATTTGCAGAAACTTTTTTCAGTTAATTTTACCCTTCTTTTTCACCAGGAAAACTTTGCATAGAAGTCGCATCACAGAGCAAAATAGCTTGGATCTCAGAAACGCTTTGTATTGGCTGTGGTATTTGCATCAAGGTAAAAGGCTGCCTTATTTGAAAGGATAACATTTTCTTGATTTTGCTGTTATATTTAGTAATGCCTACTGCAACTTCAAAGAGCAGGATTTTTCCCTGGCTGATCACATCTTGTTAATTGTTACTGTATAGAAAGTGAAGTACTGTGTCAGTTTACTGAACCAGTTAGGTTGCAGGGTGCGGGTTGTAACTTTCTCTTTGTGGTTTTGATTTTGTTTGGGTTTGTTTGTGTTTACACACACCTAGCAGTAGAAGGATGTTTGTGTAAAAGAGCTAGAGAACATATGCAGTGTGCCTTATTTGTATTGTAGGCCAACAGTCTAAAATGCTAACTGTTCAATTTGAAATATGTGACATAAAACTTCTTTGGAAAGTTGACTATGTAAATGAAAGTCAAGTTATTTGGTCAAAGTTCTTTTAAAAGTATTTAAAAGCATAGCTGGGTGCAGTGGAGAACATAGCATCCTGTTAATTGTTTGTTTGCACCAGTAATCTATATGTTTCTTTCAATTACAGAAATGTCCTTTTGGAGCCTTGTCAATTGTTAACTTACCTAGCAACCTGGAGAAAGAAACCACGCATAGATACTGTGCCAATGCCTTTAAACTTCACAGGTATTTTATTTTTCAGCCAACATAAGAGACAAAAAATACAAGGTTTTGATAGTCCAGACATAGTGCACATCAAGGTGCTCCCAGTTATTACCTTAATAGCTTCCTTTTTTTGAATATTAATTGCTTTCTTATTAAAAAGTATTGCAATGAAATACAATTTTAATGCTCATTTTGCAGAGCTCTTGTTTGGAGAAAAGACTGCTCTTGAATCTTTCTTACAACCTCTTATTAAGGAATATTGTTCTAGTTTATATTAATCTATTGGCAAGTTAACAAAGTAGGCTGAAATAATCAGAAAGTCTGAAAGCATGTTGTAACATTTCATTTACCACCAAATGTTGGTGTGTGATGGCATTAATGTATTCCAAATTTAATGTAATCCAGATTTATTGATGTCATGTACAGGTTGCCTATTCCTCGTCCAGGTGAAGTACTTGGATTGGTTGGAACCAATGGTATTGGGAAATCAACTGCCTTGAAAATTTTAGCCGGAAAACAGAAGCCAAATCTTGGAAAATATGATGTATGTATCAGCAGTAGAGTTGGCATTATAGATAGCTGTGCTTAGATTTTTTTCACTGAGTTTTTGTGTGTGAACGATGTAGAGTTTGCAAGAACATTGGCACTTCCCTATTAAACAGCCAATGACCTACTCCATGCAGAAGGATGCTATTTAAGAGAGGGGTTTGTTTGGTTTTGGGGTTATTTGTTGTTGTTTCGTTGTTTTGGGTTTTTTTTGCAAAGTCTGTGTATCTTTCAAGAAAGAAAAGGATACTAATTATAGGTGTAACTTACTAAATATAATTATCAGTAAGTTTCTGTCTTTAAGTCACACATAAGGGGGTTTTAATACAATTTTAAAACTGTCAGCTCCTTTTCCCTGCATGATTAGCCTGTTCCCCATCAGGGGATTTAGATAGCTCAAGTTGTGGAGTTTGTACCAACTTCAACACTGATTTTATCTGAACGGATCCAGTTCTTACGAGCACTTACCATACATCCTTGTGATGCCTTAAGCTTTTTTATCTTTCTATCTAAGATAATCTCTCATAAAATATGTTGTGACAAGTTGCTGAAGATACTTAGCACTGTACAGTGTAATGCTGATTTCTGAAAAGCATTAGTTTCTTCATGTTGCTAGGTACTTGGAAACTTTGATAGTCTTTTTTGAGAACCAGATATGGTTCTTCGTGGAAGGTCATAAACCATTTCCCTATGTTTTTACACTAAGTCAAACTGCAGTCAGCAGAGAAAATAATTTACAGGGGTTTGTTTACCTAGCAGTACTCTAAGAGTGAATATTATGAGAGAAAAGACATAAACAGTCGCTTCAGTGACTCTTCTTATCAGACAGTATTTCAGTTACCACCTTCTCACCTTCAAATTACATGGTGACAATAGAATTCTGATGTTGACTCCTTCTTTCAAGGAGTTACAGGAACGAGTGTGTTCAAACTTTCTTCATACGTTTCTTTACCTGAAAGAGTAATGTTTTAGCAAATCATTCCTTTCGTGGCCACCACTTAAACCCGCAAAGTATTAGTCATTCCCCAGCTACAGTTTCCATTCTCTTTCAAGTTTGGTTTATGTTATTTTGTGGACTTCTTGTTTCAGGTGGTAGTATTGCAGAAGTAGCAAAACTTTTTGGCTTTCTGAATGTGTACGTAATTAAATTACCATACTTCCAAAATCAGACTTCCCTGTGAAGAACCAAATCATGACCACAGAAACACGTGGTATGAATTGAATCTTCAGTGTAGCTTCTGCTGTAAAACTTACGAAGCATTCCTCTGTGTATTTGCTTGGTTTGGAAATATGGCTGTGTTGCTGTTTCTGTGCTGCTGTTTACCATCAAAATAAGTACCTCAGCACCATTCAGAGCAGTTTGCTGTGTAAAAGTGTATGAGTTGTGACCTTTTCCTGGGTGACTGCTCTCAACAGGTCCTTTTTTTTCTTCTTTTTTCTTCTATTTTTTTTTTGTCATTTTTCCTTTGTCTCCTTCTGTTTCCTTGACAGCATTTGCTAGAAGCAGAGAAAAATGTCCAAATTTTATCACCTTTTTTGTGCAGGTTGATGTCATCAGTGAAATCCTTTTCCTTTGGGTTAGCTTAAATCTCATAGCTAAAAAGTGCAGTTACACTAATCCACACTTCCATTTTGCCCATCAGGTGGTTTCACTCACAGTTTCTTAACTAAGGAAAGTTTTGGATGTCGTGAGTGTAAATTTAAAACGCCCTTTCTTTAAAGGGCTAGTGACACCTGGAGGAAAATACCTGCACTTCAGCTTTCCATTGTGCAGTAGCATATTTTTAGGTTTTTTTTCTTCCTTATAACAGAAACTTTGCAGAGGCAACATCACTATTTGGTAACTTGCTATTTTCCAGGATCTTTTTATCTTGCAAGCATATTCTGTTTGCTGTATTGATCACAATTTTACAATTAGGTATTTTTAATGATGTTTTTAGAATGGTAGAAGTAAACACAGGCTTTAATTTTGTCACAGGATCCACCTGACTGGCAAGAAATTTTGACTTATTTTCGAGGATCTGAATTACAAAATTATTTTACCAAGATCCTGGAAGATGACCTAAAAGCTATCATTAAACCTCAGTATGTGGACCAGATCCCTAAAGCTGCAAAGGTGAGAAATTTCATGAGCTGAGAGAAAGCTTGGAGGCTCTCCTGTAATACTTCTCTTGTGTTTAAAGATTATTATTTTTTTTAATTATTATTACTATAATCTGTCATGCAGGGAACAGTGGGATCAATTCTGGATAGGAAGGATGAAACCAAGACACAAACTGTTGTGTGTCAGCAGCTTGGTAAGTGTATTTGTTAATCAAACATCAGATAAGTTCATACTTACCGAAAAAAAGAAAGTTAACTACTAATGTGATAGTAGATTTAATTATGCCATTTAAAAAGGGTGGGGGGAAGTAAAGATGCTTTAGTCTAACCAATTGACAAATGCTAGTTGACAGAATCCAATGGAGTTTCTGTTTCATGGTAGAAAGTGTTTATTTTTAAATCTGGAAAAACTCTGGTTACCATCTGCTTCTCTTGCTCGCTCACAACTCTAGCAAAATCTTAGCATCCCCTCTTGTCAGATGACAGGCACGTGACAGTCATCAGATATTTTCAATTTAAAATCCTATATATAGCTAATTATAGTGGGAGTACTGATTTCTGAGAATAATGCAGTTAGTAAGAAGAACATCTGCATAGTCTAGCCCTTGTAAGGTTTTGTAAGTGCTTTGAATTCAGTTGTTGTTAAATTTAGGTGTTGCTAAATTAACAACAGGGCTCTTTGTGGTAGATGTGGGTGGTAATGGTAGGGCTACATTGTGCCATCAAGAGCATGGCCCTTGAGTCCCACTTAAGTTATTAGTGAAACAGTATATTCTTGAAACTGGCTGTTCCTGAAGCTGATGAGAAAATACTAGCTTCACCCATTGATAGTAACATTTGGGAGACTGATTTTCCTGAAAATCATAACTCTTCAGTCAAGTCTAATGAGAAATGCTTTTAAAACTGGTAGAGTTTCGTTTTAGGGCTGGGAATCTTGCAAAATAGACGGCAGAAAGCCAATAGAAGTGTAATTCTTCTGCATGATGCAGCTGTGTAAATTAATGAGCTAATGCTGTAGAGAAGCCATAACTTGCTGTGACTTATATAGAAGCATCAGAATGTTACTTGTAAACTGAACACTTATTTTACTACTTTGTTTTTTTTCTCTGTGTAAGATGTCTGCTGTGATTATACATGTTTCTGTAGGTAATAAAAATATGAATTGTTGTGTTGCTTATATTTCAAAATAACCACTTATTTGCAGACTTAACCCATCTGAAGGAAAGGAATGTTGAGGACCTTTCAGGAGGAGAACTTCAGAGATTTGCTTGTGCAGTTGTTTGCATTCAGAAGGCTGATATGTATGTTTAATTTACTTCTGTTAGACGTCACTTCTCATAATCTTTCTCGGAATGAGATCCTCTGATTTACATTTATTGTTAGAAATGATACTTTTGTTTGAAATATTTAAAGAAAAGGATTTACAAACAAAAAATTGTTTTTACCAGTTCAGCAGCTGAGATCCGTATTTATTCCATATCTAATCTCTGGTGGATCTATACTTAATCTGCAAGGAAATTGCTAATTTCAGAGGCCAGTGTTAAATTTCAGCACCATAACTTTAGAATCCTTCCTAATCAAATGTGCTGTATTTGACAGCTTTACCTCACATGGTATCTCTGAATAAGAAATGGGACAGGTGCTTCCCCACCTCTAGGAACTTGGGTCCCTCTTCTCCTATCTTGCAACCAGGAAATTACTGTCTCGTTCATGCTGTTTCCTAACTCCTAGGGACCAAGAAAGGGAGATCCCAAGAGTTGGGGGGGGGCAGAGGGGATGAGGTGGAGGTGGATTTTTGTTTGTTTGGCCTGTGGCTTTTCTGTTTGGCTGGGCTTCATTTTGGTTGGTGCAGGTTTTGGGTGGGTTTTCTTGTTTGCTTTGTTGTTTTTCTCTTTGGAAAGATACCCTGGTTCCAGTCTTCCCAAGTACTTTTGTACTTTTCAGTTCATGGGATTCCTAACTGATTGCTGATACCTTGTAACATTAATATCTTTGTCAGAGCTTTCAGGAAAGTAACACTTAAATCGTTTAATAATTTCACATATGACAGTCATCAGAGATTCAAGGCAGGTGTCAGTACATGATTCTCATTCTTTGTGTCTCAGTGTAAGTAACAATAGTGTTTTATTTCTGTGAATTTAATGGTTGAAACGTTAGTACTAGGTTTGAATATGTATAAAGCTTGCATTCATCAAGACTTTATTCTTTCTTTTGGGGCTAGCTTCATGTTTGATGAACCTTCTAGCTACCTAGATGTCAAGCAGCGCTTGAAGGCTGCCATCACTATTCGATCTCTAATAAACCCTGACAGGTAAATACAAACTTCAAATGTTTTGCTAGACTGTAATAATACAGAGGCAAGAAACATCCAGCCCATCTACCTAGAAGTGCTGACTTTTCAACATGGTGCACTAATAGATGTTTAAAATATTCTAAGTCTGGAATATGCTATTTCTTCGCATTCTGGAAACTCATTTCCTCTAGTGTCTGTACTGTTTCAGCATTTGGTAATAACGAGGTGAAAATAGAGGTGGCTGTTTTTCACCTGAATATTGCTGTTCCATCCACTTCTCATGAAGTTTTCTTTTTTTCTTAAAATACGCTAAATATTTTTTGCTCTAGTCAATCAAGATCCTTTTACTCACATAAAGAAGCTGCCAGATTATGCTGAAGATGGATTTTCAACTTGTCATTCACAACGTCTCTTTATTGGAATGTTTAGGGAAAAAAAGGCTTATCAGAGATTTGAACTCTGTCCTTATTAAGTATTAATCAAAGAAACCATATTAAATGAGAATCATGTTGATAGCTTTTGCTTATGCAGGACTAGAGTGTTTTATATTTTGTGTTTTGTATTGAAATGTGAAAGCATGGCTCTGGCTCTATTTTTCAGGTACATTATTGTCGTAGAGCATGATCTAAGCGTGTTAGATTATCTCTCCGACTTTATCTGCTGCCTGTATGGTGTGCCAAGTGCTTATGGTGTTGTTACCATGCCCTTCAGTGTAAGAGAAGGTAATTGCTCTATTTCTCTTTTTAAAGATGCCCCAGAAAATTCTGGGGACGAAAGGTACCAAAGTGCTACTTGTCTGTTACGGGAACATGTCTTCTTCCTGTTACAGTTCAGTAACTAACTAACTACTGTTTTAATTTGTGCGGAATTTCTAATCCTAACCCTAAACTTACACCTCAACCCAAAACTCTTTAATTATGAAATGCCCTTTGTCTCTTGCTCAGGCCATAATTTTTATACTTGCAGGTGTTATGTAAACAGTGGAGTTACACAAAATACCCTATAAACAGTAGAGAATGGTCAGGAGACAGTTTGCACAGTACAGAGGTGTGTAGCGTTCAACTGAATTGGCCATGCTTGTAGCACTGAGACTTGGTAATAACTGGTTTTGTGAGAGCAGGTCCAGCAGCAGTAGTTTCTTTAAACCCTATGCACGTGACTAATACCAGGTTTGCAGGAAGAGCTTCTACAGCCTTTCTGTGATTTTTAGTCAGATTTTTCTTCATTCTGTTTACATAATTTACACGCTTTAAATAGGAGAGTTTGTTCCCCATTTTAACATGCCCTTTAAAATCCAGTGTTGTTCTTATTCAATGGGAATTGACAGCCAAGAACTTAAATTCATCTTGTGTTGCTCTGTTGTAGACTTCTTTTAATGATACTTTTTCCTCCTTTTGTAGGCATAAACATTTTCTTAGATGGCTACGTTCCAACAGAAAATCTGAGGTTTCGAGATGCATCTCTGGTATTTAAAGTGGCTGAGACAGCTAATGAGGAGGAGGTTAAAAAGATGTGTATGTACAAATACCCAGGAATGAAAAAAAAGATGGGAGAATTTGAACTATCCATAGTAGCTGGAGAATTCACGGATTCTGAAATTATGGTGATGTTAGGGGAAAATGGTAAGAAACTGCTTCTGCAGCCTTAACTATGCTCCTAAAGCCATTTTTCGGGGTTCAGAATGACTAGGTTTGAGTGAGGTTGAATTGCTTGTTACCTAGCAAAGATGCTGTGGCATAAGCTAGCTCTATAAATAGCAACAATTACTGCATATTACCAATGCCATTGGTTTTGTCCCTTACCCCATTTTAAGAACTTAGATTGCCAGAGTGACAGTTCAACTGATGAGCTTAGCCACAGGTGTAGAATGTTGCAGCTTCAGATGCCTCTTTTACTTGAAAAAACAATAGGAAGTGCTGCTTGCTGGAAGTGAACACAGGAATTCTTGAAGCAGTCTTAACTTGAAAAATGTATTCTTTATGAAGTTTTTATCTTTTCGTATCAGTGACTTAATTGTTAGAGGTCTAACTTACTAAAATGTCAGAAATAATTTAGAACTTTATTTTATTTTAGGAACTGGAAAAACTACATTTATCCGGATGCTTGCAGGAAGACTTACACCTGATGAAGGAGGTAATGCTTAATAACTTAGTTGAAACTTAGTCTGAAGACACTCGACAGGCTCTTGTTTTCATTATAGATTTTATCTTTTCATAGGTGAGGTTCCAGTCCTGAATGTCAGCTACAAACCACAGAAGATCAGTCCTAAATCTACGGTACGTTTAAGCTTTATTTATTAAGTATTGTGTTTGCTCCAAGAAGTATGTTTGAAATACACACGTCAAACTTCTTTATGCCCAGAACAGAAGGCTCTGTTACATGTTTTCTAATGGTGTGGTGCTTAAAACTGAGGGTTAGCATTTTTCTTTTACTAGGGAAGTGTCCGTCAGCTACTGCATGAAAAGATCAGAGATGCCTACACGCACCCCCAGTTTGTAACTGATGTCATGAAACCTCTTCAAATAGAAAACATCATTGACCAGGAGGTATGAATTGCCCAAGACAACAGCTTAATTTTTCTTCTTTAGTTCTCTGCCTGTCTCTGAACTAAATACATCCTTCTTTCCTCTTACCCCAATAGGTTCAAACATTGTCTGGGGGTGAGTTGCAGCGTGTCGCATTAGCTCTTTGTCTTGGTAAACCTGCTGATGTCTACCTGATTGATGAGCCCTCAGCATATTTGGACTCTGAACAACGTCTAATGGCTGCTAGAGTCATTAAACGGTAAAGTAGACATGGGGGGTAAAGAACTGAAATTCCCAGTAGTTCTACAATAAGTTCACTTTCATGTCTGTCTCTTTCTTAAATTTCTATTTCAGTTTCATTCTCCATGCTAAAAAAACAGCTTTTGTGGTAGAACATGATTTTATCATGGCTACATACCTTGCTGATCGTGTGATTGTTTTTGATGGTATTCCTTCCAAGAACACACTTGCCAACAGGTAAGAGGATTCTTTGGATTAGTAAGCAAGACAAGGAGGGCAAGGCAGGAATAAATTATCAGAAGTATCAACAAAAATAAGAGCTGAAGCATCCCTGCCCATTGAAATTTAAGCTTAAGCTGCACTCATGTAATCCATGGGTGTTGGGAGGGTTCTGACTTCTGTTTTGAAGCAAGGAAAAGAAAATGGGGTTGACCCAAGCTTGACCAGCTCCTTGTTTAAAATGAACCTTAAGCAGTTGCACGCCAATGAAATTTTCTGTCAGAAATAAGTGGCACTTGTAGGGAATGAAAGAAAGCACCAATTGTAAACTATATTTAGGAACATATCTTGAAGATCTATTAAAAGAAAGCAGTGTACTAAGGATATGTACCTATGTGCAAAGTGAAGTCCACGTCTTGGCAGCAGCATGTATCCCTTTTGGTACATGCCTGTAAATAATTTCGTGTGAATTACAGAGAATTCCAGAGGAGCAGTCTAAAACACAAAGAAGCTTTTAGACCAGTGTAATAACCAAGTACTTAATGTGAGCCACATGAAGTAAACATGTTGCTGAGACACTGCTGAAGGATGAGAGTAGTAGTTAACTGACTTCTTGTCCGAGACATGATTTGACTGAAAACATAGCACGTCCTGGTATGTCAGACACGGTTCATGCTTGTGTTACCAGACCTGAATGAGCTCAGGGTGGAGATCAAACTACCTGTAATCTGCACAGTACACAGCTTCTGACAGTTGAGCTGGAATGTTTTCTCTTAACAGTCCACAGACTCTTTTGGCTGGAATGAATAAGTTTTTATCTCAACTTGAAATCACTTTTAGAAGAGACCCCAACAATTACAGACCAAGAATAAACAAACTCAATTCAATCAAGGTAAGAGAGAAGCACTTTTACAGTAAATCCAAAACTCTGTCATATAAAGCCAGGTTTTACAAATAAGGAACAAAATGAAGAGTAACCTGGTAGTTTTCAGAACAGCGTATGAAACAAGTAGTAAGAAAAGGGGCCTACAGGAAATTCGGAGAGTGTATTTTTACAAGAGCATGTGGGGGAATAAGACAAGGGAAATAGCTTTAAATTGAAAAAAGAAAGTTTTAGATTAAGTACTAGATTAAGTACTTCCCTGTGATAGTGGTGAGGCTCTGGCATAGGTTTCTCAGAGAAGTTGTGGCTGCCCCATCCCTGGCAGTGATCAAGGCCATATTGGAAGGGGCTTGGAGCAGCCTGGTCTAGTGGAAGGTAACCCTGCCTGTGGCAGGGGGGTTGGAACTAGATGAGCTTTACTGTCCCTTACAATCCAAACCATTCTATGAAAATAGAAAAGTGTTTAGCTGTAGGTCTCTTTATTTCAACTGTGTTCAAATCTGGCAAAGATACTTCAAGTAACACTGACCTTTTTTCTCTTCCTAAGGATGTTGAACAGAAGAAGAGTGGAAACTACTTCTTCCTGGATGATTAAATATTGGATCTGAGCATCTTTGTAACTGGCATTTAGAAATACATATTGGATTTAAACACTGGTGTATGAGAAGGCTCAATCAGGTTTTAGAACACTTATATCTTTTGGAGCTTAAAAATCTCTTGCTGCTTGTAACATCCAAGACCAGTAGCAGCGTAAATCCTAGTCCACGTAAAACTGCCACTTTCTATATTTTGCTGAGACACCCCTATTTTCAGTGTAATAATTTCAAAATAGACCACCTTGAAATTGTGCAAATGAGTCTCCTGATTTTTCAAAATCTGAGGGAGCTTTTCAATTCAATTGAATAGTACCACATACTGACTGAACTCCCTCATTTTAAGAATCCTTGAGGCCGTTTTCTTTACCAGAGAGAATCTTACGAAGAACGTCAAGATACGGAAGCAACTCATGTTTTAAAAAGGCGGAATATCTCTGGATGAGGGTTTCAAAAATAAACATCCCCTTAACTTACAGCTGTCTGTGATACAGTGCAAAAGTTCTTAAACACGTGCTGAATGAGTGATTTATTTCAGTTGTCATGCACACCTTTTCTCATGCTGTAGTAAAGAACACACAAGATGGAGTACGAACAATATGAAGGAAAATACCGATGTCTTTTTTAGTCACCTGTTCCCGTGCATCTTTTCAGACCTACTTACAGGACAGTATTAAAGATGTCTTAAAGAGTACACTAAAAATTCTTTCAATCTTCTGCAACTTAAACCTACACCATAAGGAAAGGTTAAGGGCTGGGGTTTACAACTCATTCATCCATCAGTAGGTGCTTCCCGTGGAGAAATAAGAGTTGTACATGATCAAGATGCAAGAATTTTGATCCTTGCTGTAGACAAAATTAAAGCAAATAAATATTTTTTCACAGAAAGTAAGGTCCTTAGGGGAGACAGGAAGGAAGGGTATTGTCTATGCAACAGGTCTCTGCTCTGCCTTCAGTGGCATGTGAAAAATTTTAGAGAAAACACAGCTCTTTTCTTTATGGACCTTTTTGCTCTGTAAGTTACAGGAGCAGGCAGAAATTTGTCTGGTTTTTTAAAGCCATTCTATTTTATAACCTTGGCAGTATCAGGTGTTACATACACACTACCTTGCTGTGTCTGTCACCACCAGTCCATCTGCATTGTACCAGCAGAGCTACTCCATGATGAAGTACAGGTAATGAGTACAGCCTTCACCACCAGCAGCTGTTTAGACAAAAACTTCTGCACTAACTAAAACTTACACTTAAGTCATGCAGATGAGCATAAACCCCTTTGGATTTGAACTCTGCATCTTCTGTTAATCAGTCCTAATTAGGGTAAGGTAAGGATGTGGTTTAGCAGCCAGCTGAAGCCATTATCCCTCAGTTCATTACATGCTGAATATTACATACAGTCCCCTACACACCAGTGGGATCTTACAATCTAAACCATCTTGGCCTGGGTAAAGGATTTGGCCATTCGAACTATGAGTCTTTCAGCAAAACCGGAGGAAACTGTATTTATTATGTCAACAGGGAAGGTGGAGAAGATGGTACATGGGCACATTTAGGTCCTTAACTGTGGCAGAGTAGTAAGGTAGGGCACAGGTACATCTTAAATAGTACAAGTCAATTTTTAGAAGTAAATTCTAAGAGCAGAGCCCTACCAGTTAACTACCATGCCTTTGTTTTCCCAGGAAGTTTGTGTGAAAAGCACACAATTAAATGCCTGCTCTAGTACAGAGTGATTATTCCAGCGACTGCTGGGCAGACTGGGCTACAACTGTAGTTACATTTTAGGACCTCCCAGGAATGGTGACATTCCTTAGGAATGATGACTGATGAATGATTAAGTCTCCATGTGAAAAATTAAAGATGGTATCTTTCAAAATCCTGAATGCACTTATGAGAAGTCTTTAGGT
>JBCJKH010017152.1:0-17075 GCA_039877255.1 Loriculus beryllinus
CCACTGACTGTATTTTACTTAGATTTTATTGTATAATTGTTGTCATTAGTATAGGAGGTTTTGATATCTGGCTGTTCTTCCCACATGAAGAAAATATCAGTCTTCATTAGGTAAATATTTATTTTTCCTTCATTTGTTACATTTGTAAAACAAATGTTAAATGTTTATTTTTGGCATAAAACTGCCTGTGCAACACAATTGTGTGGAGGTAGGAGGTATAGCTGAATATCCAAAAATTAATTACTCAATCAGTGCACAATTAATTTAATCAAATACTAAAATTAATTTAATAGCATGCTTTTGGCATAAGGAAATGCAAATTCAGGAGTTTAAAATGCATTTTCTTTTATTTAATGTTGCAAGCCATGAAGTAAAGTTTGCTGATGCTTTCAGAGTATTATTTTTATATATATATATATATTTTTTTTCCAGGTGATACTGTTTGAATTGTATTCATAGAATATAGGGTTTTGCTTATTTGGATTTCTGTCTCCAAAAATTACTCGCGAACTGCATCTGATGTTTGCAGATGTATTTGTCTTTGATAACAGCTTCAAACTAGAACTATTAGTTATTTGAGATATTCAACATTAAAAATACGGGTATGGGTTGCTGTTATCTTTCTGCTTTCATGGAGTTTAATAGGTTTATGTGCACACACAAAAATAATCTTAATTTCCTGCCTACCTTCAGCAGAACTCTAAAAAGTAATTGTGTCCTTTTGCAATGCTAGATAATTGTGTAATTAGTTGGTGATATTCTCAGTGCAAATAACAGGATAAAAATGCTTTTTCAGGACTGCTAGGAGTAGAAACTTGCTTTCCGCCAGTAAAGCAGGTTAGTTTTGAATATGAACATATGCAAGGAGAAGATATAATTTTACACAATATTTTTACATGATCACTTTCTGGACCATTGAACAATAAAAGCTACCAAAACTATTGACTAAATGAGATCGAGTGGATAGGGTTGACAGATGTTAGCAAAGATCATTTATCTCTCACGTTGCAGTTGAATGCATGGAGTCTCCAAAACGTAGCTTTTGGTTCATAAATCAAATTCAGGTACATTTACTACATTGAGAACAGATTTCAAAGTAAATGTTTTAAGTGTTTTAAAGAAACTTGTTTTCAAGTTGGTATAATAAAATGTACTTAAAAACAGGTACTTTAAAATTTGATGCTTCCTTTCATTTGCAAGTACTTTCTGCAACAGTGTCGAAAACAATTTGGTCTTTAAATATGTAGACTTGCAGATCTAAGGAATAAAAATCTTTTCTCCTTCTGCTTCTAATCATTGTCAGTCCAAGTTAGTTATTCCAGTTTTTTCTGTTTCCAGATGGTTTTGTTATCCTTTTCCTCCACTAATGCTGACAGCTTAGGTGCCGTCCATTTTAACTGTATCTAAACCGTAAAAAGGGACTTACCCTTTTTGTGGGCAGATTTTATCATCATTGCTGCCATTTGGTGAAAGCATTAGATTGCACTGCTTACAGTTAACAATCACTGCATATGTCTTAATCTTCTTTTTTTTTTATAACAGCCTGTATTAGTTCTCTCTGACCTTTATTACTTATTTAGATACTCTGAAATCTTTCACATAGCTTTATAGGAGGTGGTATAATTGGGCTCAGCCTATGAAATTTTGTCTTTGTGGATGGCAGAGTAAAGAAAACTAAGCAGAAGACCTCAGACTATGGTTATAAGTTTATATGACGTACAGGTTTATGGATATTGTAGAAATTGGGAAATTTCTTCTGAAACGTGCCTTCGTTTAGCCTCTTTCATACTATTCTGTAATAGGGTTCACGATACCTCTATAGAATCTTCTTTGGAGACTTTTATTCTGTATTAAATTTGTTGTTGGAAATGAGTTAATTGAGAGAGAAGTACTCTTTTCTTTTTAATCAATGTATTAGAAGATATCCCTTATGCATGAAGAAATCCTAAACACATTAATTGGTGAAAATACAGTCTGGAGCCATATAAAGAGTAAGATTTTACTAAAGGCTTGACAGAGGTTCCCTCTGTACTCATAATTACACTTAAAAACCAGAACTAGCATCTCTGTGGTTAGCTCTCTGGCCCTGATACAAGTGTCACAGACCACCATGTGGTTACGTGGACTGTGTTATATACTACTAGGCCCCAAAACTGGTATGACTCTGGCCCCAAGGCATTAGGATTAATGTCTGAGTGGTGGTTTTGGGGAGGATCTCTGCTCGTGTGACTTCAGGCACTTTGGTCCATGTTAGAGCCTCATGGTTTTATAGCAGAAATCTGAAGTGAGGTGTTGCATGCCCTGGGCTGTGGCATGAGGAGATGCTGAAGGGGAAAGCATCTGCTAGATAGTGCTGGAGGACTCTGGGGCAGATGAAGAAGATATGCTGCAGTTTTGGCCATACTTCTCAGTGCAAATTGTCCAGGTGCATGCTCTACCCCAAAATATGCCCAAGCATTATGTTAGCTTGAATGGGCCCAAACCCCACTACGAAGCACACCAAGAATTAAAGTAGCACAGGTGGTCACCAAGCTATTTTGCTTGTTAGCTGATTATTATTATTATTTATTATCTTATTAGCTTATTAACTGAATCTTAGAAAAGAAAGAAGAAGAAATAAGAACAAAGCTTCTATTTTTCTAATAATTCTTCAGCCTATTAATATATAGACTTGAGTGAAGTAAATACTGAAAAATTGACTCTTTTTCTGTCACTACCATTTTTGGATTTTCAGTGCTTTTTTTCAGTTTTGATTCTAAGAATTCAGAAAATTAAACTTCTCTTTAACAAAGACATTCTGGAATTGTCTGAATTCCTGACACTCTAGGAGGATGATTATTTCTTCCGGTTTTATTGGGAAAAATAAATATATATATTTTTTTTTTAAGCTGTGCTTTCTCATACACATTTCTTCTTTACTGACTGTAAAACAGAGCATTCATTTAAATGCCTTCGTTGTGCTTCTCACATAAAGAAAGTCCCAAATCTTTCCCTGCCATGTGCAAATTTAATCCTCTTAGACTGCATGCCCAGTGGTGTGGGCAGCATGATGTCAGGTTGTGGACATGCAGCACGAGAGGGTTGTGTGTGCCACAGATAGAGCTTTGGCTCAGTGGTTGCTAACTGTGCGCCATGGGTCCTGAGTCAATCCACCAGCTTGTGGGAACAGACCAGGTGCTGGGTGCCCTGGTGACCATGGATTTGGTGTCACGGCTGAGGCACATCCTCAGGCGCGCTCCTGCACTCCAAAGAGCCTGACTGATGGCACTTTTCCCAATTAACTGACTTAAAGCAGGTTAATAGAAGGGGCTGCAATTGGAAGGAGAATTAGAGGCTGTCAAATGTGTGTAAAGGGATGGGTCTTTATTTCTTTGTCACACAGCAGCAGTCTTCTTAAGGTCCCTTTCAATCCCCATAGATCACATCAGGGCAGCTTAAGAGTTACCCACTGGCAGAGCATTCTCACAAAGGAAAGGCAAGCAAGGTGTACTGAGAGCAAATAGACCTTTATTGCCCTGTATTTCAGAAACTCCTTGGAGGGGTGCAAATGGATGAAAAATATCTTGGATGCTTTCTAGAATTATCATTCTTACTTTCTCATTGTTCTGTCTAGAAAATGGTGAATTGCTTGAATGTTTTCTGACTCAGAGCACAGGTGGTGATTGCAACGCCATTACATGGACGCTTCAGAGGAAAAATTCTCTCCCCAAGTGCTTTTCCAAGCAGGAAAAAGGAATACTGAGAAAATCTGAAAAATCTGCAGTAATTATTTGGTTATTCAGATGAAATTGTAATCGTTGAAATTGAATGTAAAAGGAACTGAAGGTCAACTGGTCCAACCCCTACTCAGCAATGCCCAACTTGGAAGTTGTGTTGCATGGCTCAGAGTTCTGTGCATTATTTCCACACTGGAAATACTCCTAGATTTAGTCACAAAATAATGTGCTACAAATTGTTGAATTCTAAATAATTACAGATTTTTCTAGTATTGTAGCTCTGATGCATCTAGAGGTTCTTAAGTGCTCTTCTGTTATTTGACAGACTGGAAGTCTGGGGACTAATAGTGCTGAAAATGGAAAGTATCAAAGGTGTTGATTAGTAAGCAAAAAGAAAGGTTATACCTGTAGGGCTCAGGAGTAATATTTTAACAAATAAACACAAAGCAATGTGTACATTTCACCACTTACTGCAATGTGGCTAATGCAGTATATTATTTACCTACAAGATAAAAGAAAAGGAAGGTAAGGGGGAAAGAAGTTAAAAGAAGTAACTGCATAATATCAACTTTAGAAATGAAACGACTTCATTTGAAATAGAAAAAAAATCTGAAAGATTGACATGTAGAATATACTTTTTAAAGTCTAAAAATATATCCCTCTTAGTTATGAAAGAGAATATAGCATTCTCCTCCAAATGTCTCTGTTCTTTTTCTACCAGACCTGCAGTAAACCTGGTGGTGGTAAAACGTCTTCCTCCCACAAGTCCATCAGCTAATATCCCTATTACTTTAATAATTATGACCATGTGGAAGTCCGAGGTGGTCACCACAGCAGAAGGTGCTTGACGTAGTCAGGGGCTGTCGTGGTTTACCAAGGCAGGAGGTTTTGGCTGAGTCTATGCATCTGGTTGAAGAGTGGTTCTCCTCTACTTCTGGGCTGGGCTTACTATCTGGTGCGGGCTCTGGCCAGTTCCTTTGGAGTCCTGCCTATGGGAAGCGCTGGTCCCAGGCACTCAGTCAAGCTCGCTTACTTGCCTGCGGTGGTCCTGCAGTGGTCTCTTTACTGCTTCTACAGGAGCCTGGAAAATGAAAGCTGCTTTTATAACCTAGGGCTTCTACAGCTGTTTCTGGGCTTCTCTTCTTGTGATCTTAGGGCAAAGAGCTAAGCAGAAGTGATGGGAAAAGTGGTCAGACTCCTCACTGGATCTGAGGTATTCCTGCTGGAGTAGATGTTGTCATTATTATCTGTTTGTGCTTTTTCCTAGCAGTGAGGGAAAAGAGACAGTTCATTTCACTGGACTGTAGAGGAGTAGAAGAATAGAAAGAAATATTATTTTTTATATAATATATATATAAAATACATATATATTGCTAGCACAAGAGACAAGGCTTGGGCTTGAAGGTCAAATGCAGTACCTCAGCCACAAAATTAATCTGTGATTTTGGTAGGTCACATAATCTTGGCTATCTTGAAGTCTGTAAAATGTGGCACTGCCTCACTGAAGCACAGTGAGGGTAAAGCTCATCCATGTGGTGGATTCAAGGGTTGATACTGCACTGATGGAGTTGACACAAATCCATGTAGAGAGCGTCCCATTGCTTTCTGGAGAACTACTTCTATATTCTAAACCTTTGGAAAGGAGAAAAGAAACTGCTTGAAGTAGTTGCCTTTTGGTAAATGGAAAGTAATTTACTGGATGATGGGAGAAGGTTAAAGAGAAATAATTTAAACTTGTGAGCTTTGAGGCTTCTCAATGGCTGGTTTTCTTTAAAGTGTTACAAGCACACCTTCCCTTCTCATTACAACTCTGAAACAGTAGCATAAGACTACTTGAAAGAAGGTAGAAGCAGGTCATCCACAGCAAGCCTTCTGCAGTTACAGTATCAGATTTTTTTACAGCCTGTGATTTCTGGAAGGTGTTGCGAAGCCAATGATGCTTTTGACTTTTTAAACCCCAGGAATCTGTTGTCCATCCCTTGGGAAAGTTTTAGTCAGCTTGGCATAAGCTTGGGTCTCCTGAGTCTTTCTGAAAGCAGGCAAGTTCCCTTTTAGCGAAGGCTGGTGCTGTGTACTACTCAGTGCTGGCGTATGTGAAAGCTGGCTGTTTGGCTGGTAACGCGATACTCGTGTAAGGATATGCAGTTGCTGGTGCAAGGGGGAAAAACAAGGTCAGCAGCCTCTGCCACTACTCCAGAAGGTCAACTTTATTTACAGGAACAGCAGCAGGCTTCTTCAGCTTACTTATGTTAACCATCTTTCTAGTCCTTTCCTTAGTGAATAGGACTATTTAAAACTTCAATAGAAATCTGCATTCAAAGAAGACAACTAACTTTTTATTGCATAACTTAAAGATATCACTGATCTTTCTCCCTCCCCCTCACCGACAGAGCTGTCAAATTGAAAACGTTTTCAGCGTGGAGCACAAGCCTACTCCTTTCAAACCTCGTCAGAATTAACTTGAGAGCACTTTTAGAGGGAGAGAAATGCTGCAGAGAAACAGCTGCAGCGTGCTTCGTACTGCTTTCTTTTGGGGAACCCTTGGAACTGTGGAAGCTGAGCTCTCTGAGAGGCAGTGATTATTAAAAACTGAAATTGAGCACAGCTAATTGTGAAATAATACTTTTTTGGTTGGGCTGTTTTCAGTGGTCAGTTAATCGAGGTAAGCAAGGGAGGTTGCTTTACTGCTGGCAAGAAATCTTGGCATTTTCATAGTATGTATGTCTTCCAAGAAAAGGCAGGTTAGAGCAATAGTTTCAGCTATGATAACGGAAGTGCTAAAGTAAAAACATTCAGCTACATTGGCCAATAGGTTACATATTCATGATTCAGCTCCCTCACACAAGTTCCTAACATCTTCGGGAGGGGTTGAGAGGAACTCAGTGGCTGAGGAGAGGAATGAGAGATTTTGTTGAGCTACAAAAGGGAGAAAACTCCGGACTGCTTGCATCTCACTTTAGGCACCATCCTGAGGCCTCATTTCTCCAGGGTTAGTCTCTTGTTCTGACTTGCCCTCTAGGGTAGATTTTCCTTTCATGTGTATGGCATACAGAGTGTCATAAGAACTCTCTTTCTTAATCAGCTGCTTGTGTTTGTGTAGCAGCAGTGCTTCTCTTTAGGCAGAGAGGTTCAGTTGTCCAGTATTACATGGGATAAGTCATAGCTGAAGAGTTTTGTAACGCTTCTTGCTCTTTCCTCTTCCAAAGCGGTCTCCAGCTCTCCAGCCAATGATGTCTTCCACATTACTTTTTCATGTCCCCTCACATTACTTGCAACAGTGCAGTGGATGGTGTTTGCAGTTTCTCTTGCTGTCTTGTGGTTATTTTCTGTAGATTGTTGGATCAAGAAGGGCTGTGAGTGGTGTAACCAAGAATGCTCATGGTGGGTGCACTGTGGAGGTGAAAGACTTTACTTTCAAACTGCACCCTTCTTAATCCATAATGTATGAGTGCAAATTCACCACTTTTAAGATTGCAGCACTTTGATTTGGGCTTAGAAGAGGATGACAGCATGGCTTTGAGTGCGGATAGCTAGAAACAGATGTTTGCTTTAAAACAGATGTCTCTTCTCTGAATTAGGCTGTGACACATCTGAGATATAATCTTAACTTTTGGTAGATCTGGTGCTTCAAGGATTTTTTTTTTCTTTAAAACCCACTGGATTAACATCTAAGAACTTAAGGCATATTCACATGGCTGGTATCTACATGAAAACATCGAACTGACAACAGCTGGGTGTATAGCACAGCTATTCTGTAGTTTTCAAGGCCCAAACACTTTCGTTGAGTGAAGCCTTGCTCAAGATATATTACTAAATGTATGCTGGGAGATAAGGAACAATTCCAATTTCTCATGTATACCTTTCTGTTTTCTGTATGCATCTTATTCTGTTTCCATCCATGTGAGTGGAGAGTCATTGGGGTGGGAATGAGGGATCCTGCACAAAAAGTTTAGCAGCCAGTAGGGCAGTCATTCTTATCATTCCATGTTACATATTCAAGGTCACTGTCTACAGCTCAGCAGTGACCTGGAACAAATTCTTCAGCTTGAAGGGAAAATAATACTACCCAAATGCCTTCCTAATGAGAGCAAATCAGGGGGAACCTGAGATAAGTTCGGAACCTGAACTACACAGCAGTAGAACCAATGGGGAAAGTGGAGCAATGAGAACTTGGCAAGAGGCAGCAGAAACCCTCCCCCAGTGCATTTGCCACACAAAGCTGTTGAAATGTTGCTCCCTTTCTAGTGATAATACAGCAGCCTTTTTAATGATGGTTGCTGCAGATAATGTGGCAGCCGTAGTGAAATACAACCCAGGCAGTGAACCAGGGAGAACTCCAGACTTGCTGGAGACTAAGAGAGAAGGGACAAGAAGCAGAAATGACAGAGAGGATAACTGGCTTGCTGAAAAAAACAGAAGGAATCCAGTTATGAGGCAGGTAGAAATTCAGAACAAAATGGAGGTAAATAATGGGCACAGAAACATTTCAGAAATTGTTCCTAACAAGACTTCATAGACTGATGGGAAGTTTTGAGAACCAGAGTGCTCCCTGTGTCAGTTAGTTCAGCAATAGTGTAATATGTTATGATACAAGACTTGCCAAAGAATTCTGAAATAATTGGGATTAGATGAAGTAATGGATATTTTACCTACTACAAATGGTAGTGTCCTCTGGTAAGGTACAAGACTGATGCTTGTAGATTCACTTCTGGTCTCATGTCTGCCAGCAGGTCTCTCTGTAAACTTGGCCAAGGTTCTCAGGGCCTTTTTCCACTGCCATGCCAGCAACACCAGAGCCCTGTGTAATCCAGAGTATAGTTTTCCATACAGTGTGCATGTTTTCCATGGCTTCAGATAGGAACATGGACACGCTATCTGGATGCATAGAAAATTTGTGATAGGACTGGAAATTAGCTTGGGAGGGCTGAAGGTCTTGTTTCGTGCTGCTTTTAGGAGTGTTTGTGCTTTAGTCATTCTTACTGCATATAAAATGGATTGAACATGCTCAGGGTCAGAAAGTGGTAGAGAATTCTACTACATTAATGCATACGTACAGAAGTAGCAGAACTGAACAAGTTATAAAATGTTCTGTTCAATTTGCTAACTACTGCATTAATTTTAAAATCATAAAGAGAACGGATATAATGTCACAATGCTTTTCTTTTTTATGCATAGCAAATTGTGGGTTCAACTATTCCATGCACCCTGAGATCATGGAAATTTTATTTATTCTCAGATATATACTCAATTCATTTTCCTATCCTGAGAAGCTCTAAGGATTGGCAAGGCTTTCAGGCAGGTATGAAATGTTGATTTTCAGTGGTTCCCAGGATTGGGCCTAGATTGAAAGAATATGAAAGGCAACATATTTATAATATTATGCAATATAGTATGACTATTAAAATATTAATATTTTGTTTTACCCTATGGAATACATTTTAATGATATACTCTGCATTTGAGCTGGAGGACTGGATTATAGGGTTAAAATGCAGCATATACATCTGATGAACTTTGGAAGTTGCTGTGACGTTGAATTCGCCCTTCTACTCAATCCAAATAGTAGTCATCATTTCCATAGTGTGTAAATGTTCATCTAGATGATGACATTTCATTCCTGCCTTATCCCGGCTCATGTTACTGCTTTGGGAATATCTATTGTAACTCCTATCCTTCCGCACACTGTGCTGTCGTCACCACTGCTGTGGCTAATCCACTACTATTTGGCAAGAAAACTGTTTATCCAATCTGCGTTAGGGCAGATAGCTGAAGTAAAAGCTGAAGGAGGAGGCAACCAGTGTTGTACGTTGTGTTTGTTCGGCAGCACATTAACATACTAGCTGAGCTAACACGGAGAAGATGACCAAGTGATTTAGTAACCAGACTAATGTTGTCACGGGGTTTGACGACATACTCCCAGATACACTACAAGGTTATTGCAATCAGTCAAAAGGTGGTAAAGACTGTATCTGTGTAGATTTCTGAGCTATCCTGTGCTGCCTCCATACATTGGCATGTGGAGAATCACTCACACCCTGATTCTGAACACTGAACTGCTTGAATCACTGTCTTAAAACATGAATGCTTATGGCTCGGTGTTTCCATTTCCTCAATTTTTTGCTGTATTTATGTTTCTTTTGGCTGCTGATGGCTCAGACAGCAGCCTTTTTTGTTACCAAAAGGCCCAGTGTTGCATAGGAAAAGAAGCAAGCCAAGGGACGTCCATCTGAGGAACAACTGCAAACGGTATTAACCCAATACTTTTTTGTTTTATTTTGTTTTGGTTAGGTTCGGTTTTTTTCCTCCCACTCTACATTCGTTATAGAATGTTGGTTTATTTCGTTAACTCTTTATACTAGAAAAGAACAAACCAAAGCAAAAACTAATGGCTGCATCCACCCTCAGGAAAAAGAGAGAGGAACATGGTCAGGAGAAACTTAATTAATTTGCCTCTCCAAAGGTTAAATTAGCAAGTCTAGAAGAATGGGTGAAAGCTTGTTACAACTCATATAGCCATTCACTATTTAACAGCATTATTTCCATTTGATTTTCCTCAACTCGGAGCTACTCACCATACTCTACCTCCTTGAGTTCTTGCTGATTATCAAGAAATAAGAAAGGTTTATTTGAGAATAGCTGTGTCCTTGTTCTGTACTTCTGCTTTGTCAATTTTTGGAATGAGTTTTGTTACAATTTGTCTCTCTATTGTCCAGCTCAGCCCTTTGATGAGGAAGGGTTTTGTTCTGCTGTCTTCCAGGTAGCTCCCTGGTGCTGCACTGTATCCCTTCCACCTGTGCATTTCTTACTGTGGAATATGAACAAGAGAAGGGCACAAAAACCAAAACCACCAAGGGAAGAATACACTTTCAGTTCTGTCACTGTGATCATGTGCTTGACAATAACCTTCATGTGAATGAGCATGTCTGTCTCATTCATCTGTCTGTCCTATTGCATCCATGGTGCACACTGCCCTGCCTGCACAGGAGCCCACCAGCCAGCCCTGTCACAGTGCTACTGACGTGCAACTGTGCCCTGGAGCTGGTGGTGGAGAGTAGGCAGTGACCAGCTGCATCCAGGAGGCACTGAGAGAAGCCGAACAGGAAGAAGCTGCATTTTAACAGTGGGAAATCTTTGTCTCAGAGGGGTTTTGTTTTTTTAATTTTTGGTTGGTTATTTTTGTCAGGTTGTTTTGGGGTTTTTTTGTCCTTAACTCTGCTAAGGAAAACTGAAATAATCGTAATCTGGGGGAGAATACAGTCCTTTTCTTCCCTCCCCCCTCCCGTTACCGATTGGGAATGACGCAGACAAACATGCTTAGTCAGAGGGAATGTCTATAGAGATCTTACTAAAGACTCTCACAAGCTTCCCAGAGCTTAATGTGGTCAACAGATGGTGATTTACTACTGCTCCTAATACGTTCCTTTCTGAATGAATATTCATAATGACAGCAAGCAACTGTGGACCTAACAAGTATTCCTGACTAGATTCACTCTTCTGTTGAAAGCCACGAAGGAGCTTTTTCCCTTAAAAGAAGTTTCGTCTTTTTAAAACAGTGGAAAAATGCAAAGCAAGCTCAAGATTGAACATTTTAGTTCAAGCAAGATGTCAGATGCTCATTAACATTAAGCAAGAGTATTAGGTTAGTTAGAATTTCTCATGACCACCGCATGCTCTCGAAGGTCTTATATTTAATAATATTCTGCTCATGAAATGCAAAGACAAAAAAAAAAAAAAAAAAGGAATGAATTATTCTGTTCATTCTATTTTCCCAATAGCAAATATTTCCTTACTCTGCCACTTTATTTATGGAACTCCTTGTTCTCCAGCATTTTTCAAACCTCCAGTATATTTCAGAAAATCCCTTATTGTTAGTTTTAATACCCCTAGCTATTTGTGCTTCATTATTCCTTTAAGTTCTTCAGGTACCTTCTTTACATTCCTTCGATTTTTCTTTTAAGAAGTAACAATGCTGTAGTTCTCTGCTCCCTGTAATTTTTAGAGCTCCATTTTTACTTGCAATTAACTTAACCAACTTGTCACTCAGGCTTATTGGTTTTGAAATTCTGTGCTTAATTTTGCATAATGGTACATACTCCCCCTGAACCACCTTCATCACGTCGTTAAAATTTGGCTAAACTTTAAAAACTTACCAGCATATCACTAATAAGCTTTGCCAGTTTATTTCACTTACAATTCTCAGATTGCACAGTTCATTCGTATTTCCAGCTGAATGCCCTCTAAGAACTGCATTAGCTGGCAAATTCTGATCCTCAGACCGTCCCTTCCTCTCAGTTTATCTCTGCCATATAAAACATTTTTAAAACTCTCTTTTGCTTTCTGTTGTCTGCAGCTCAGACTGCTGTGAAAGCAGAACTTCTGCAGGACTTGAAGAAGTGCTCCTCATGCGATGTTTGAATACTCTGTTCTTCTGAGGTAAATTTAAGTTATCCAGGTGCATTATTTCTAACCTCGTCACAGTCACTTGTCCAGCAGTCACTGCTGAGGTCACTTCCTTCATTTGGCAGTTTCTGCAGAAACATGGGGCTGAACCACAGCAGTGTAAGTGTCTGCTCTGAAGGTGGTTATAGTAGTCAAAACTAGCTTGAAGATGTGCCAAGCAGTTTGTCTAGAGCTCAACATCCTGGCCCGAAATGGGGTCAGTGCTCCTCTGCTCCATTGTGGTGATTTTCCAAAATAAGTTTAGTTTACATTAGACGTGATAGATCAGGGGGTTTTCTTTGCCAGCTAGGGACTAAGCAGAATCAGCTTGGACTGTGCTTCACATCACCTCTTCTTTAGCTTGAAGACTATTTCTCCCCCCCGAGCTTGCTGCTTAAAAAAAATATTCAGGGACTAATCATACTCCCTCTCAGTTTCTTTTCTGCAGAGCTAAATAAATCAAATTCTCTTTAGCCTCCTCTTGCAAGGTGAGCTTTCCAGTTCTTTGCTTTTTGTAGCGTTATTCTCCTGTTTGTCTCTTTTCTTCTCGTATGCGAGTAACCACAAGTACACCCATCACTGCAGATAGGAAATACTTGTGTCTCATTTGACACTCTGTTAAATCACATTTACCTCTTCCAGGATGCTTGATCCGTGCTGGCTCACTGTCATCTCTGAACTGATCCTGTGATTACAGCCCCTCTTCTTCTGTGTTGGTTCCGAACAATGAACTTGTACTTTTTACTGAGTTCTAAAGTCTGTTACTTTACATTCATGTTACTGTGTTTCAGCCTGTTTTTAAATACTAGGTTTTTCTTAATGATACTTCAATCACATCCGTGTTGATGAGAAACAGGCCTTGGTTTTTTTAAGCAGATTTCATCATCTTGTGCTATTTTTTTTTGTGCCAAAGTTGTTATAAAAATGTTGCTGTGAAGATTAAGTCTGGAGGAACTGTATTATGCTTTCTGCAGCTTGGAGTAAGGTTTTCATAGTATCTGCTTTAGCTATCTTCCCCCATGTAATATTTCTGTATTAGTCTTCATTTTAACAACTTCTCCTCGTGGCACATCACCAAATGCTTTATTAAATCTGAATAGATAAGATCTACACTGGTTTATTTCTCCAGAAAATTAGCTATCCTCTGAAAGAATAGACTATTCTTGCACTACCTGCCTTTGATAAATGGTAATGCTATCAAATTCCCCTTTTGCCTGTGTCTTTAATTGTATTTTATGTTGGTTTTAAATATTTTTACACTACTGGGAATAAGCTTAAGTTTCTTGGGCCTGAAGTTTCATTTGCAGCAACCTCATTCACATATTTTTCTTTTTTAAATGTAAATGCTATGCTTGTTGTTCTCCAGTGGTGTAATATCATCTCTTTCTGAAGAGGGAATTGTAGAGAGAATCTCTATAGAAATAATCTATTGTATTAAAAAATTGTTCTTCTGGATTTGCACACTTAGGTTTCTTTCCATCTCATTTGTGGTGTTAACTATTCTTTTAATTTCTATACACAGTAGTGGCTTTCAGTTCAGAACTGCGTTGCATTTAGGCTTCCAGTCTGTGAAATGTAGGATATCTGCCTTATCTATTTTAAACAGGTGCAGCCATTATCTCCTAATGGCAAAAATTAAGACTATGGTTATCAGCCTGACTGATGACGACAGCAAGACTATCTATATTAGACCTCATGTAATATTTCCCATGGAGTGTTGTGTTAATTGCAAAACTCTGATTTTGTTGTGTTGGTGCTGGTGAGAACCTGATGGATTCTTCATAGCATTACTTAATTTTTGTGTATGAGCATATTCAGGTGTTGCCACTAATTCACAGTTGTTCATATAAACATTAATATTTATAGATGAGAAAATTAGATTAGAAAGAAATCTGATTCCCATGTGTTTTGGAAATAGAAAGAATTGTTGCTTGTTTGCCTCTGAGAATAAATTTGTGTTCAGGCCTTTATCTGGTGAATTTTTTGTCTTGTTGGTCAAGGATTATGTATTTCAAGTTATATGTAGCTGACGGACATGGGTCTGGATCAAATGGTGATTTGTTTGGCCGGATTCCATGAAGGTCTTTGAATGTCACCACTCTGATGGGATTAAGTAGTCAATGAGAGCATAAAGATAATATGTTCCGTGTTATCTGTATCTCTGAACAGGCTGTCACCTCTTGTGCCAGACGGAGGGGTTTTCAGGATGTGTGTTTTCACTTCCAGATATGAATTACAATAATCAACTTAACTGCTCTGCAAAGCTTTCCCTTTTGTTGCATAATTTTAACTTTCACCACAGCTGTTAAGACCCTCTGTGATAATAAATATATATAGCTCCATTACGGCGGAGGAATTACTACTTTCAGTGAGCTGCCTTTTGCAAGTTAGCTTTTTTATTAATTTTTTTTAATTTAATGTGCTGCTTTTGCTGTGACAGTTCAGGTCTTTGAGACCCAGCAAGTTTCATGTTAATGTGTACTACGTGGCCGTCAGTGAGTGCCATTTTCACTTGCAACATCAGCGTTAGAGCCAAGAATGCATGTAAATTATATTTGGATATAACTGTTCTTGCTGACTTCTCAACTTGCATGGGACCCCCTGGAATTTCTGTAAAGGTCTCTCTTTGATACCGATTACCACTGTGTAAATGAGGTTTATGACTCAGTTCCTGTGGTAATTTTTCAACAATGCACACTGCAGACTGCAGCCCAGACCAGCTTTATTTAACATTTAGGGACTGAAATATTTTTACTGTCACTCTCTTTTTGCCTGATGCAGTTACTGCTCAATGAAGTAACTTTAAAAATATGCAATGACCACATTTGCCTCAATTACCAATCTTGTTGAACTACAAATCCCCAGTGAAGGCAAGAAACATCTGCTTTGTGGGTGGGAAGATAGTACCTAATGTAGTTCTTTGGGGACTTTAAGGACATAGACAAGATGATTGCGCTTACTTTTCAAAGTGTTCTGATACAGGAATTACTCAGGATGAATACTTGTGCGAAGAGTCTACTGTCTGACTGGCTGCAAGTACAAATACCTTTATTCCCTTATTTTTTCTCACCTTTGCATAAACAGCTTGAGAAATCATAGGATTTTCTTCTGTTCTGTCTGTTTAGTGATAAGAATTTCTCTCCTGTGTGTAAATTTCATTTGTGTGTTGAAAATCATGTTATTCGGGTATCCACTTGAGAAGTAGGCTGAAGGCCACATGCCTGTTTGCCATTGTCCAAGAGCTTGTAACTAAGGAGAGGGATTTTCAAAGTCATCTTAAGGGTAACACAGTGTGTGTGATAACATAATTTTGAGGTTTGAGTCATTAAGGCATAACTGAAGCAGACTTTTACATTTTGGGTTTTTTTTTTTTTCCCCTTTCAACTATAAGAATTAGAAATTACAATTTTCTTAAATGACTGATCAGGTCCTTATACAATCACCTGACTCACCTGAGAGTTGGGGCTTGAAGATGAATATAAAGTTGTCATAACAGCTGTCATGAAAATGCAGCATTCTGTGCCAGTACATTGAGAGAAGGATATTAAAGCAGGCTTTTTAAAACTTCCAATAAGAAATTAAAGGCAGACATAGAGATTATTGTCCCCATCAAGGGAAAATGACATTTCAGTTGTAGTGCTTTTAGGTCTTTAATCTTTTAATCTGTTTTGGCTTTTAACTTTCTTTTCACTGGCCAGCAGTGAAAGCCACATCTGTTGTAAATTTCTTCCAAAAAAAACCCCAAAAGGGTGCTAGACACATTTATGTAAAATGAAGAACTGCTTCTAAGTAGTATATTTTGTAGTTAAGTAATAGGAAATGAACCTGAATCCACAAGGCAACAACATTCAGGACTTGTCATGGCAGTAAGCGTTTCTGAAAACTTATGAATGAGATTTTAAAATTTCCTATTCCTTTTAGGTTTTGGAGAAAGCAAACAGATATTTCAGTATATTTTTCTACTACTGCAAATTTAGCAATGTCTATAATAATAATTTCAGTTTGCAATGCTGCACCATTACACTATTTAAACTTTTTGACACAATTTAGAAAGAAGTCTTTAAACAAAAGAACATACCATTTTGTGGACATTCTGTTACAAAATCTTGAACTATTTAAAAGAAATATTTGTAATATGGCACACAACTGTTGTGGATCATTACTACTCAGTTTTAAGTTCTTCAGCCTCTTCGAAGATACGTGTTTACCCTGAGTGGTCCACGTTGTGAGGTACATTATGTAGGGATATATTCCATTTTCCAGAATTTGCTGTGATAAATTCAAGAAGGCTTTTTATTCTCTTGCTTTTGTTCTCTACTATGCTTTTTACCCTCTTGCTTTTGTTCTCTACTATGCTTTTTACCCTCTTGCTTTTGTTCTCTACTATGCTTTTTACCAGGAAAAAAGAGAGAGAGAGAATTTCAGCTGAAAGTACTTCTTAAAATGTGTCTTACATAAAATATTCTACTTTTCAAGCATGGTTGCATTTGACCATGGATATTGGTAGCAAAATTTCCTTTGGCTTTTGAAGCGTGTGTAGATTATGGGTGTATAGAATTACGTAGACTTTGTAATGTCTTAAAAGATCTAGCTGGATTTATATGTGCAAAAGAAAAATATTGATGGAGACAAGTGACTTTCCTGTTATGTTCCAGTACAGTTTATACACCTTTCATGAGGTCTGTTTTATCCTCTTCCTGAATCTTGATTTTGCCAAAAGTCTAATATAAGAGTGTAATCTTCAGCTCAAAGGTTTTTGTTTTTCTTCCTTCACAACTCTGGTGCTTTTTCTCCATCCATCCTTCAGTCTGTAACTGAAACTCTAAAGCTGACTACTTATATGAAAAGCTTGTTAGGAAGCTTTGCTTCTACTTCTGCTTCAGTACAGCTAAACCCGAGTTCAAAGAATTTAATCCCTCCA
>JBCJKH010017170.1:0-11080 GCA_039877255.1 Loriculus beryllinus
AGCCCCCTTCAGACACTGGAAGCTGCTCTGAGGTCTCCACACAGCTTCTCTTCTCCAGGCTGAACAGCCCCAGTGTTTCCAGCCTGGCTCCATACGGGAGCTGCTCCAGCCCCTGAGCATCCTTGTGGCCTCTTCTGGACTTTCTCCAGCAGCTTCATGTCCTTCTGATGCTGAGGACACCAGAACTGCACACAGGGCTCCAAGTGGGGTCTCATGAGAGCAGAGTAGAGAGGGTGTTGCCCCTTTGGGTTAATAAGTGGTTTTGCTTTGAGGCTGTGTTTCATGTGTGCTTATAGGAGCTCTGCTAAGCTTTATGGGGGTCAGTACTTGAAGGCTGCTGCAGTTGTAATGTCACAGAGGTTACTGCCAGTCCATTTGCTCTTCAAAAGGCACAGCTGGTGTGGAAACCTGCACAATTGGCATCTGAAGCCCTGTTCTTAATGGTAATTTAACTTGCTTTTGTAGGCGAAAGTGAAAAATGAAAGAAAGTCATCTGGCGCTCCAGGAGTTTATCAGAGATGAAAGAATATAGGTCATTCCCTGCAGGACTGCTTAGGAGAGAAGGGATTTACTTTCTTCCCAGTCAAAGAAGAGACATAGAGAGATCCTGGCCTGAAATTCAGCCTTTCTGTTAGTGCACAGCTCAGGTTTTCTACAGACAAGACTGCAGCTGGTGCTGAGTAAAGGATGCTTTGAAAACACAGGTTAAAAGTTCAGGGTAAGGCTGTGTCAGACCTTGGTAGGAAAGGTTACTGATGGCAGGAGTCAAAATACCAATACCATTGGTGTAGTACAGCACTTGCTCAGGGATCCAACCTCAGCGTCACCCTTGTCTTTGAGCCTGCTGGTCTTAGAGGTGGCCACATCAACATTGCCTCTCCAGCTCCCAGACCATTCCCGCTTAACATCTTTTTGTCTTTGTAGTACAGAGTAAAAGGGAAAATAACACTTTTCATAACATCTTTGTCACTCTGCTTTAGAGCCTTTGCTTGACCCTCTCAGGTCACTTCCACTTCTGTCCCTCCTGTGGTGTCTTCGTTTTCTGGCCACCTTATCTTCTGGGGACTGTGTGTTTAATGACTCAGATCTTTATCCAGGTTTTCCCTTTCAGGCCCTTTTGCTTGGATGCAGTCCAAGATAAACCTGGAAAAGCCTCATAACTTGGTCTGCTCCCTCAGCACCAAGGGCTGCCATCTGTAACGCTTGTTGCAATGAACTCCTTGAAATCACATAGCAAAGAGGATGATGGTGAGCAGTGAGCAGCTACAGAGTGGCAGGATTCAAAAGTTATCACCATTATCTGCTTGCAGTGCTGAGGTCTGGGTTAAATATGGACAAAATCAGTGGGGTTTTCATCCTTAGGAGCCTTTGCTCAAATAAAATTGCTTTTGAAGAGCAAGAGTGACTCTGAAATGATGCTGGGTTGGGATTTGCTTGGTTCTCCTCATACTTCCTCTGTCTTAATTTACTGTGTAGAGATGAGACTGTTTCTCTCCCTTTCTGCCTGCTCTGTTTTGATGGTGAGGTGCTCTGCTTGCCCACACATCAGCACCAAGTGTAGTACAAACTCAGCCTCAGCTGAAGCCTCTCAGTGTGACTATGTAAAAATAAACAGGATCCTCATCTGATCAGACCAGATATGGTGTTCCCTAAAGGAATCTCGTGGATGTTTTGGTGCGTGAGCTATAGAAATGAGGCCATTGCTGCCGCAATGGTTCTCATTCCATGGCCTGTTTTGAAGCTCCTCATACCCAAAGTCCTCCTTCTTCTAAACTCTTCTCTCCTTGGATTTTGCAGGATGCCTATTCAGAAATTGCCTACCTTTTTGCTGAGTTCTTCCGAGACCTTGACATCGTCCCATCTGACATCATTGCAGGCCTGGTTCTTCTGCGCCAACGGCAGCGGGCAAAGCGCAACGCCGTGCTGGATGAGGTGGGTGGAGAGGGCATTCCTCTTGGCCTCTGACTTACCTGCTGCTCTTGACTCACTCTCTGAGACTGCATGACTATGCCCACCTCATTCCTGGTGTGTCTGATGGGCTATTGCCAGTCACTAAGCTGGAAAATAAAGGTATTAACTGCTTGAGCAGCTTTTCCCAAGGCTCCAAAAGGCCAAGCTGACACTGAGTCAAGCTTGGGAAATCTATCATCTTTTCTAGGCAGATGATACAGATTGAGTCTATAGTCTAGCCCCGAGAGGGCTTGAAGGAGGTGGTAGGTGCTTGGGAGTGAATGGGACTATTACTCCTCCTCTACACAGTAACGTAGAGAAGATTCCAGCATTTGGGAAAAGCTGCAGGAGGAACTTCAAGGGCAAAATCCCGAAATTTCAAGCCATTATTGGCATTGAGATTCATGGATCATCAGCTCACTAGAAAATGGGGTTAGGTTTTCTCAGAGATGGGGTTCAGACAGCAGTGATCACAAGCAGCAGAATTGGACCCAATTAGAGGAGACTGGTTGGGATACTTGAGAGCATCTTATCCCAGATTGTATAGTACTTCCTGTTTCTCAGGTGTAGCTTTGTCTTGGTGTCACAGGGAAGAATCTTTCTGTGTGTTTGTGACTTACAGGCAAACAATGACATTTTAGCTTTTCTGTCTGGGATGCCGGTGACCAGGAACACGAAGTACCTGGATCTGAAAAATGCGGTAAGTGGCTGCATTGTGAACTTGCAAACCTATTCTGCTTCCCTGTGTTGCCTGTTTCCTCTTTCTCAGTGGCTTCTCTCACTTCTTTCTGCCCCTTTCTGGAATAATCAAAGAAATGAATGATTAGTATAGCAGAAACTGACTGGTTTCGATTGGATGGGACCTTAAAACTCATCCAGTTCAACCCCCTGCCATGGGCAGGGACACCTTCCACTAGAGCAGGATGCTGTAAGCCCCATCCAATGTAATAACAACACTTGCTCTCTGCAGGCTTTTAAAGCATCGCTTGTAAAACATTCTCTCTGCCCTCTGTGTAGTGGGAGATGGTAGTATTCCCACTTAGATGGGAGAAGGCAGCATGAGGTTGTCCAACACCAGAGGTATGAGCTGAGTGCTGCCCCCGGGAGTATCGTGCAGAGCTCCATATGGAAGTACCACCAGGCAGGGCTCCATCTTGGAAAGGGCAGGGAGCTGCCTGGAGTGAGGGTAGAGCCTTCCTCCCTGAGGCTGCTTGTCAGCAGCTCTCAGGATGGGAATGCCAGCTGTCTGTTCTATGAGTTTTAAGCTTGGTTTTCCTTCTGGCATGCTGCTATTGCGGCCCTTCATGGGGCAGACTGTATTCACCCCCTTGATTAGATGATATGGCTGCAAGAGTGACCCAATCCTAGCATCTCTGATTAAATGCTTCTATGATTAACCTGCTTGTGGCTCTGCTATGTTTAACACTCACACCCTGCTTGTGCTCAGCCTGTCTCTCCTTAATATGAGTGTGGAGAGAAATGAAAACAGAGCTTATAGGAGACACTGCTGAGGTATGAGCACCCTGCCTGGCTTTATGGCCCTCTCTGTGCATCCTATGGCCTGTGACTATTTGGAAGAAGTATATTTAGAGAGCTCAACTTCTTGCAACTTCACAGAATCCCTGGTTTGGGCTGGAAGGGAGCTTAAAGCTCATCCACTTCCAACCCCTGCCATGGGCTGGGACACCTTCCACTGGACCAGCTTGCTCCAAGCCGAGTCCTCTGCTCCAGTCCTCTGATTAAACTAGTTTATCTCCTCAACTATGAGGAGAACCCCTAGGGGATGGCTTTCTTTTGAGCAGAGTGCTGGATACACAGAGGAAGATTTCTCTAGAGCTAACTGCTACTTTTGTGAAAGAGCTGTGGGGCCCCTCTGTGCAGGAGAGCAGGGATAGCTGCACTGAGCTGTCCTTGGAAGGGGCTGGATCTCACCCAGCACCACCAGTTTGTGCTCTCCTGCAGTCACCTGCAAGCGCTGACAGTGCTGCTCTGGTGGTGCTGGGAGAGCAGGTTGATGCTCAGAAAGAAAGGTGCACGTGTCTAATCATCATGGAAGAAGGGAACCAGTAGGAGAACTCACTGTCTAAAAGGGAATATGGCCTTTAGTAAGTCTCTTGTCTCTTTCAGCAAGAGATGCAGCGGTACAAAGAGGTGTGTTACTACATGCTGTTTGCCCTGGCTGCCTATGGCTGGCCCATATACCTGATGAGGAAGCCCACATGTGGACTCTGTCGCCTGGCCAGATCCTGCTCGTGAGTGGCCATCCTGTCTATCACTCTGCCTTTTCCCTTTACCTCTTCTGTTTTCCCCAGATTTAGATATATCCTTTCCTTCATCAGTTTACTCTCCATCACCCCTCTATTTCTTCCTCTTCCTTTTCTCTTTTCTTCCTGTCCTTTCTCATGCTTTTTCTTTCCATCTCCAACTCTGTCCCTTCATACTCCAGGTCTTTCCCCTCAACCTCTTCCTGTACAGTTGCTTGTCTGCTTACCTTGTTAAATAAACCAGACTGCCCTATGCCCTATCCTCTCTGGTGTGATAAGGATCATGCCAGTCCTGTGCAGTATGAACAGCCAGGGGAGAGAACTCATCTGGCACAAGGCTGCTTTCACATTGACTCAAAACAGCTGTCTAGGAGCTCTGAAATCAAATGTATCAGCAAGCCTAGATAAGCAGGGAGTTGACATTTGGGTCTCTATTAAAGCCTTGGCAAGACTTGGCCAGTTTGTGCTGTGTTCTCTGTGACTAATTGTTTTCTTCCTGCCGTGCTCTGTGCTGCTCACCTCATGGTAGCAAGGCTCTAGTTCAGTGCAGGATATGTTGGGTTTAAAGGCTTGCTTTCAGCTGCCATAATGCTGGCATCAGCTTCTCTTTGGGGTTGAGCTTTTTGCACTTAAGCAAGTGACTTCTGTGCTGAACCTATGAGGAGGAATCTCCTTCCTTCGTTTGGGAAGTGTTTCATAAGGGAAAGAAGGAGAAATAAATCTGTGCTTCTGTTTCTGGCCTGGGATGATGATTCTAGACCTGTTTTCTGTTTTTGTTATAAATAGACCTTGAGCTCAGTATGATTCTAGACCTGCTCCTTGTTATAAATAGATCGAGAGCTCAGTACATGCTAGATGCTTGATGCGTTGAAGCAATGTAGGACTGCACTGTGAGGCATAGTATCCCTTGAGGAGAGATCCCAGCCCCACCATGCATCGACTCCTTGGGGATCCGTGGCACTGCAGCTCTCTCTGGTGCTCAGAAAGGAAACTACATCTTGCTCTCAGTGCCCTTTTTTGATGCTGCAGCATCAGTTGTGTGCTTTTTGGTGCAAGAGCTCCTACCAGGGGAGGGCATCACTGCAGGGTCATTCTCTCTAGGAATTCTGCTCTAAAGCCAATCTCTTCCACATTCCTCTTTTCCTCAAAGCTATTGCTCTTCTGCAGATGTTGCTGTCTGTGTCCTTCACGTCCCCGCTATGCACCTAGTGTCACCATTGAAGAGGACAACTGCTGTGGCTGCAATGCCATTGCGATCCGCCGCCACTTCTTGGATGAGAACATGACCTCGGTGGATATTGTCTACACATCGTGTCATGATGCGGTAAGAACCTGCAACCCTTTGGGCCATGCTCCTAAGACACCTCCTAATGGGATTTATGGGATTCCAGGTGTAGTGGTACAAAGGAGGAAGCTTGAAGCCTTTTCTTCCGACCTTGGAGCTTCCTATCCTATCTCTCCATCAAGGAATTCTGTCACTTGGACAGAAATATTTGCTAAAGGCAAAAATCATCACTGAAAGGAGTGCTTACAGATAAGGCATAATCGATCACACCATTGTCTCCTTTTCCCTGAGAATAATTAAACAGGCATGTTTCACCTGATTGCTAGTCCTGGATATTTTCCAGGTTTATGAAACACCTTTCTATGTGGCTGTGGACCATGATAAGAAGAAGGTGGTCATTAGTATCCGAGGAACTCTGTCTCCAAAAGTAAGTGCCTCACATCCCCTTCGCTACCCAGGCAAATTTTCAGGAGAGTCTCAGGCCTTCCTGACTCATACTTGGTGTTTGATTTACCTGAAGGACAGCAATGGCTTTTCTTCCAGGATGCCCTGACGGACCTAACTGGGGATGCAGAGCGCCTTCCAGTTGAGGGTCACCATGGGACATGGCTGGGCCACAAGGTGTGTAAAAGAAGAAACCCCCCAAACAAACAAAATCTCAACCCACCCCTCCCCCCCAAAATAACCAACCGAACCCCAAACCCCACACTTTTCTCATGTTTTGACTTGAGAAAACAAGCAGTCTTAATTGCTTGAGGTACTTCTAAGGGAATTACATGATTACAGTGAAATGGCTTGGAGCTGTTAATACAAAATCCTTAGTAGTAACTGTTAAAACCACTATGTGTGTAATTAAAACCTCCCTTATAATTAGTGAAAACCAAGCAGTAAAAGGCATCTGTGGAGATCAAGAACTGAATTATTGGATTTATTGAGAGGACTTCTTCTTCCAGTGACCTTTTCAGAACTTGCAATCAAACCCTGAGGATGCATTTAGAATTCTCTGGCAATGAGATGGGCACTGAACCTCATGCAAGGGAGCTGGCAGGACTTGTGCCTGTGTAATGAGACTGATGCTACGGGTCTGTGCTAGTGATCAGGTCTGGGCTGATTAAATCCATTGATTCTAGAGCTGATCTTTGCTCCAGTCCAGCAAAATAGTGACATGCACACTGAGTTTTAAGATTATCAGGGATTTGGCAGCCTCTCAAGATGCAGGGCCAGACTGGGAAGGAAAAATCCCAGCTGGAGGCTGTGTGTGTTGGAGGGAATGTGGAGGTTGCTGGAAATGCTGCTGCTGCTCAAGGAGATGAGATGTTGCTGATCATCTGCTTGGGGTCCCTCCGGGCAGGACATTGAGGTTGCAACTCCATGGGACTGGGGAGGTGGGAGCTCCTGCTTCCTTCATCATGTTCTGCTTGAAAGGTGAACCTTTTCCATGTGCTCTGATGGTTGGCTTTGGGAAGTAGAGGGTAGTAGCTGATAGAGAGCTACATGCTCAAACGCTCAGTTGGGTATGGGTCTGATAAAGAAATGCTCACCTAAGAAGGTCTTGTTTGGACTCTGCAGGCTCCAAGTCTCCCAGAGTAGGCAGTCTTGAAAAGTGTTATGTACTTCCATTTGGCCAATGGGCATCTTTTTTCTTTCAAAAAATCCTAGAATCCCAGCCTGGTTTGGGTCAGAAGGGACCTTAAAGCTCATTCAGCTCCAACCCCTGCAACGGACAGAGACACCTTCCACCAGAGCAGCTTGCTCCAAGCCCCTGTGTCCAGCTTGGCCTTGAACACTGCCAGGGATGGGGCAGCCATAGCAAGGTATGTTTTACTAATGAAGCTATAGATGCTCTACTCTCCTCTGATACTTCTTCACATCACACTAGGTGTAACATCTTTAGGAATGCCAGAGGACCACAGGATTAGTCAACAGGGAAGCAATTATTTCAGTACCATCAAAGAAAACTGTGAAGTGGGTGTTGTTAAACATGTCAAAGTATTGCCTTGCTTTATCTCCATACTAAAGGTCGTGTTTAGGGGTAGATTTCACACCACTTTTCTCACCTGTTAAAAGCTTTTCTTTAACATTGGATCAGGCAAGACACAGAGACATCACTCTCTGAAGGTCAAACAGCACAAGTGCAGTAAAGTCAGGCTGAGAGCCCAATTATATGGACTCTCACTGCTTTAGGTGTTGAGCCACCATGTGACACATAAGTAAGGTGTTTCATTTAGGGACACCTTTAGAGGCAAATACAAATCAGATGAGCAAAATACATTTTGCCCTTCATTTTGCAAATGCCACTCTCTGCCTCAACTTGCTTAATACTAAACTTCATGGAGGTAAAACCTCAATAAGCAGGAGTGGAGCATTCTGCCTCTGTTTCATTCAGCAAGCCTTTCTCTCCCGTACTTGCCTGCTATTACCGTTTCCTTCCTTGCCTTTCACATGAAACATATCCATTGCACACACCCACTCTGCCTCATTTGGCCTCAATCACAGGGAAATTGGTTTACAATGATCTCCTAAAAAAAAGATGCTGCTTCTGAGCAGTTCTTTCTTCGCTGAGGGACAGCAGCAAGCGGATGAGTGATGGGTCCTGGCTCCTTTCATAGGTGGGGCAGTTTCTCTTTGGTTTGTCCATCTCTCTCTTGGCAAAATCATCTTATCTATTTTCTCCTATAAACTGAAGGAAGAAATTATAATTGCTGTTGTTGAAGGGAGATAGGATTGACTATCTGGTTAAAAGTGACCACATATTTCAAAAGCATATTCAAGCTTAGGGAGCTGGAGTAATGTCAATCTGAGTTTGGGTTTCACTTTAGGAGGGAACTCTTAAAGATGTAAGCAGTGCAATATCTTCTTTGGAGGTACTCAAGTTCTTCTTTATATATGGCCCTAAATATCTGGTTTAACTTAGACAAAACGTCTAAGCCATTCAGCAACTACTCATAATCCAGGGTTTTAGTTTGTTCTGTGGAGCAAACAGCACATTGCTATTTCAAAACAAAATAATACTGGTTTGAATGAAATTGCTGGCTTAAAAGTTGATGTTGTTACAGGCGCTTTCAGTCTGGTCCTCTAAAAACTTAATTCATACATTAGGAGTCAGGGGCCTCCCTCTGCAATTTGTTTGCTTTCCTCTCATTGTGTTTATGTAATTTACAAGCAGGTGCAAGTGTAACTTTTGCTCCTGCTTTTGCTAAAATAACAAATCCACTTAAAATATACAATTCAGTAAATACCAAGCAATACCCTAAACATTCGGTGAGAAGGTTGCATTCTCATTGCTCTCCTAAGGTGTGTTTAATTTCCCTTAAGTATGAGAGTGAAAATTAAGAGTCTGCATGAAGTGAAATAACCTGGGATGACAAGTGTATGTGATCATGGATCACTATATGCAGTTAGCTCATCACTTCGCTAGCACAAGAGCTGATCATCTTGCTGCCCTAAATGCTTTACATAAAGAATATTGCTGGATTGATTAGTGATGAATGTCGTGCTCAGTGGAACAAACCACAGCTTAACTGACAAATGATGCATTTCGTTAGAAAAAGCCCATGTTTTCACTCCAGCCCATAACGCAGTCAGCGAGAGAAGCAGAGAAGGTTAACGTATGTGTTACTATGTGGGTTACAGTCACACCCTCACCCAGACACAAACCCTGTGCAAGCTGCAGTAAGAACAACAGGAAATGGCCTGGGGTATTTATAGCATTATTGTGTTTATCCCAAAGTGATGTTCTGCACAGATTATTATGAAGCTTTTCATGGGAGAGGATACAGCTTGTGTCAGCTGGAGGTTTGCAGGCACTTCACCCAATACTCTGCTAAGCCTCTATGGCCCCCAGTCCTGGTGTCGACCCCCCCAAAACCTCTCTTTGCTTTTAAAGGTTCACTGTGTGCGAGGATTCCCTTGCGCTGACCCAATGGGCTACACCACAGTGCAAACAGGAGCCCTGGTAACCGCTGAGTTTGTACACTTACATACAGATGCACTTTGGTGCATTTGGGGTCCTACTCACAAAGAAACCGAGGACACCAAAACCCTTTTATCTCAGTCTTTAGGTTGGTCCACTCCCAGGATTCTCTTTGTTTGGTGAATCATTTCCATGTCTTTGTCTTTTATTTTCAGGTAGGGCAATAAACTCCCTTCCGTTTATCCCTTTCTCCTGGACAGGCATTCAGCAAAAAGGAATCATTTTCATAGGATGATCATCTACCTATCCCAGTCTCAGCTTTGCTGTCTTTCTGCTGACCTGAACATTGTAAAGTGAGTTTTTCTAATGCAGTCCCATTGTCTAAATTTGGTCTGAAGTTTGATAGAACTAAAACAACCCACCACATACGGGAGATGAAATATGTAGTACAACAACTTACTACCTCTGCAGGGTGTAAAAGCCTCCACCTACTCATAAAACCTAGGCAAGCATGTATCTATCTATGCAGAGCAGTTTATCTCCCCAAGATACAGAATGAGAAACATTGAAATAAGGATGATAAAAAAGTATAACCCAGGAAGTACAGAACCTGTTGTTACTTCATTGTCAAGGCAGTTTCTTTCTTATCCTTGGAACACATCTGAGGTGTGTTCCACTCATGAAAGGCTCATGAATGTTCAGCTCCTTTCTTTGCTTACACCCCATGATGCCTAAAGACCTAGATTAAAAGCGATCAGAAAAATCCATCAGATGACTCTTAGGCCATTTACAACCTGTGACAGTTGTTAGCAAAATATTAACCTTTCCTTTGAGAGAACAGAAGCAAATCCTGCTTTAATTTAAGCTTTCAAACATCCCCCTTCTCTATCTCTGCAGTAAATCAGAGCATCTCCACGATGCCATTGTTTGCAAATATAGTAAGTCCCAGGTTTGGCTGTTTAAAAACCAAACAGCAACAGAAAAGCATCGGGAAGTCCCTGTGAATGTGAGCAGGGCTGCATTAATGCAGTCGAGCCAATATTTGAGCAGTTCTTGCTCCTCTGATACCCCTCAAAGCATTATCACTTCTATTAGTGCTTCATTAAGGTTGCACTGATCAAGACTAGCTTTCCTGGGCTAATTTGCATCCTATTCTGACAGGTGCTAGTCCAGGTGTCCTATTGTCACTCTGAATTAATAAACATGATTCAAAACCCTCCTCCTTGTCTCATGTGTGTGACAGAGGAATAATAGAAATGGAATGGGTGGGGAAACGGGGGCAAAATGACTTCTCTGACCTCAGCTCCCAAAAAGGCCTTTTCTTTTTTCTTTTTTGCCTGGGGTTTTGCCAGGTTTAATTTTAAACTGAGGAGCTCACACAGCACTTCCTCGGCATCACCTACATCACCTCCCTGCCAAATCCCTCCCATGCCCTCTCCTCACTGGCTTGTATCTGAACCTTTAGGCAGGGCTGCCCACAGGACACAGCACAGTGCACCACAGAATCATAGAATCCCAGAATGGTTTGGGTTGAAGGGATCTTAAAACTCATCCAGTCCCACCACTTTCCATTAGAGCCGGTTTCTCTAAACCCCATCCAACCTGGCCTTGAACACTGCCAGGGATGGGGCAGCCACAGCTTCTCTGGGCACCCTGTGCCAGTGCCTC
>JBCJKH010017174.1:0-23037 GCA_039877255.1 Loriculus beryllinus
TAATAATTTAATCTATTTATGGATATATGAACACAACACTAACATTATACTGTAGATCCAGTTTTAGCCAGTTTGTTTTCCGTAAGACAGTTAAAATGTTAAAAAAAAAAAACCAACCAACAAATATTTGTTTTATTTAAGCAGTTAACAGGTTTTAAAGTTAATGAAATTAAAGCACTTTACATCCTTTTCTGGTATTTTATCAGTCATGTACATAGAAACAATGCAGAAAAATAAATATTCCTGCCTTCAACATATATAGTTAATAGTTTTAAATACAGAGGAAAAAAAAATACATTTTTCTTGTTTTTATTGAAACAACATTTGAATTTACTGGCAGAAACAGAAACAAACTGCAGGCTTTTGATCAAAATTACAACTCCTCAGGGAAAGAGGAGTATATTTTCAGCATTGTTTAGTCTATCCTCTTGCTTTAGATCAAGTGAGTTTTTAAATCTAAAGTTTTATGTAAGAGGCATTCTAAATGTCAAGGTAAATTACTAAGTCTCAAGTGGAATACTATGTGAAGCTTATGCAGCCTTGAGATTTATTTAACTTAAGGATGTTAAGATAAATTTAAGTAATTACTATTAACAAGTAATTTAATTTGTTATCTTTTGGATTGTGATTGACCTTGATTTCTGTCTCTGAATTGGTTTCAGACTGATTGATCTATGTTCCTGAATAAATTCAGCACTTCAGTTTATCTACCAAGGATATTAACTCTGTAATAGTCATTATACTAGTGACTGAGTTTGCATTTAATTTTCATTAGAAATGTTCTTGAGTGAGTACATTTTTGGGGCTATTTTTGTTTTCAGAATGGTATTATGAATTGGGGCAGGTAGAGCTGTACCAAAATACTTTTTGGCATTTGTTAGAGTAATGACCTGGTTGATTACTTCAACACCATCATACTTGGTGTATGATTGTGACTTGTCAGGTCTCTCTCATTTCTTAAAATGTTGGAAGATATGTAGGCCATAGTGTAGTTTGCCTTTAAATTATATAATATCACATCCCATTTGTGTGGGTGTATAGGCTGCCAGCATAACGTATTCAGTTTCAATATTACAGTGCACATGCAGTTACCTTCCAGTGGACTGAAGCCTGAAGCAGGATGAAGGTTCAATTGTTTGTCCTTCAAATAGCCCAGGGATCAAGGGAAGCAGAGAGGTGACTGGAAATGACCACTACCTCTGTTTTTGTGATGCCTCTGTGAGCTCCCTTGAATATCTTAATTTCTGAGCTGGATTCTGTATGCATCCACATGATGGATCAGCGTTGTATTAAAAAAAAATTGATGGGATGACTCAGGGAAAAGAATAACATTTATATAAGCTTCTTTAGGTAAATGCTAAACTGTATTTTTTTTTTCTTCTGAAAATCAAGGTTTCTTGCAATATATTAAATACTTAAACGTTTTGTTAGGTATTACATATTTATGTCGTAAATAATTGTTTCTGCCTAAAAAAATTTATGTGAGTGAATTTAAACTGGTTTTGAGTCTAAGTGCATTTATCTTTTATGCCAGAAATTCTTCACTGATCTGTTTCTAGAGTAGAAGTTAAGATCATATTGCTCAATCTATTTTCCTGTTATTGATATATTTTATTTGTTTGACCTTTCTACGCTGCTGTGCTCAAAGAAAGGCAGACTGGTTATATATGAGGAAACAAAGAGTGCAAAAATTTCTGTTGCAGGCTCTCAGCCTTGTGCTTAAAAATAGCAAATAACTGGAGTGTCAGTATGAATGGCTTTTTAAATACATCACTAGACTGTATATGCTGAGAATTCTAGTAGCATGTCTGTTTTAATATTTTTATTAGGTTCTTTTTTTGGGGGGGGGAGTCTTGTTTGTTGTATTTCCTTTTTTGTTGGTCAGTTTTGGGGTTTTTTTGCTTTTGCTACTTTTCTTGCCTCACCAGTACTGTTTCCCTTTGGAAACCAGGATTTGTGAGTGATTAATTCTAAAGGTCTTTAAAATGTGTTTTATATTCTTAAAAAAAAAATATTGTTCACAACAGCTGCTTTGAATTTTCTGTCATGAAATATGTATCTAAGTGTGGGCACCACTGGCAAGTCTGCAAAGCTATAATAATTTCATGGAAATAGTAATGATCCTATAGTGCAAGTCAAGTCAGTCTCAGCCTGCAATCTTTGTGGAGGCAGAAATTATCCTTGCTACTTTTTCCATTAAAAAAGTTGAAATGTCTCCTGTGACCTTCAGGCACCTAGCTTCTGTTACCGTCTCAGAAACAGGATCCCTTGGTCTGTGCCTGGCAATACTGCAGGAATCCTTCTGGTTAAGGATATGAATATTGGTATTCCCCACACACTTAAAAAACTTGTTCATGCACTGAAATGAAGAATATTTTCTTCCTGAAATAAGGGAACTGAACTACATGAAAAATCAGTGCATCTTCATAATGTATACACAAAGATAATAGCCACAGTTATAATTAAGGTCTTCAGCTTTTCAAGAGTTTTTTGGCGATTAGCCTTTTGGTAAGTGGGATTCTCTTAAAGTGCCCATCTGTTAGTATTCTCACCAAGCAGCATTTTAGTCTGACAGACCAGCTTGGTATGGAGGTACTTCTGGAGTCTTCCAGGAGGAATAGATACAGATTTGTTTGTAAATGATGCAGACAGAATGTCTGCAAATGTTGCCGTCATAGTCAGTTTTGTTTTAATAAGCCCAATGATGCACTTAGGCAAAGATGAAAAGAGAAACTGAGAGGCAAGATCTTGAAATATGTTTGCCTTCATTGGAAGGTCTTGTGAAATTTTTTTTTTGTTTGTTTTTTAATTTTTTAAGTTACTATAGAAGAAACTGATTTCGTCAGAGTTGCTACCAAAACACTCACAAAGTGGGTATTTCACAGCAGTGGGTTGTATTTCTTTCTTTATACTTTAAAGACAGTCTTTTTAGTTACACAGAGAGATTAGAAGATAGTGTCAATTTTGAAACAGCTGCAGAATACCTGTTTTTCAGCTCAGCCATGTTCAAGGTTATCCACCACTATGCAGATGCTGTTGTGCATATCTATATAAATTATATAAAAATATACACGTATTTTACATATATACACACGTGCATGCACTTTGCGTTTAATATATAAAGTTTTACTGGTTCACGTCACTTTTTGTCAGCATGTTCTTTACATATATCTTAGTTTTGTTGACTAGACTCTGCCTGTCAAATTGTAAGTCTCTGTCGTTAGCAAGCATCTCCAGGAGCAAGGCCTGACCCTAAACAGGCAGACCTTCAACAAGAGTTATAAAATGGCATCATCACAGGTCTGCGTTTACCAGCTTTGGTCTCTTGAAACTCCAGCGGGTGTGCGGGAACATGTCATTTATCATTGAAGTAAAATACTGCTTTTTTGAAAGATTCTTCACCATTCCAAATAATGCTTCATCTAGTCCTTTCCGTATCTTTGTCATCTGACTGGCTGAGGAGTGTGCCCAGGCAGGGGACAAACGAATTTGCCTATAGCAGATGGCTTATTATAAGAGGATGCGCCAGTACTAATGTAAAAGAATTGACAGGATACTCTCAGCAGTCAAAGTTTTTTTGAAATATGGGCTGTAGCACAAGGTTTTGCTGCAGTCACTGGAAAAAAATGAAAGAAAGTGTTGTTAAAATAATGGAAATATAATTCTATACATTGAAAATTCAAAATGAAGTACATTCCACCCAACACTTAGTCTTCAACCGAAATGGAGAATAAAACAAAAAATATTGATTGTAAGCACCTTGGAATTCCTTGGAAGACCTCATGAATTTGCAAAACTGCTGTAGCAAACATCTAGGAGAATGTTGGTGGTTTGGGGTTTTTTTTCCTTTTTTCTTTTTTTTTTTCTTCCTCTTTTTTTAGTTAATTTTTTGTTTGTTTTGATGTCTGAGGCTGTGAATGGAACACAAATTGTTTATAGTGGTGCTTAGACTGAAAAAGGAGTTAGACTGCGATAGTGGAATAGTGCAGTTAACATGGGCTGGCTCATCGTTCTTGCAGCAACAAGACACTTCTAGTTTGCAGAGATTCTGGTTTCTTTTGGCACAGATGTCCTTTTTGTCCTCTGGCACAGTTTTCCTTGAGTTTTCAAAGAAATATTGGATGTTTGTTGCCTGTCTATATCTAAGAAGAGCAGCTTGCTTCTCCCACTGGTATAATATGCCTTTGCTTATTGCTCTGCAGTGTTCTGTGAAGGAGCATTCAGGACTGAATAACCTCTAAAGAGCAGCTGCCTTTGGATATTTGGCACTGTTATTAGCAATATACTATTGGGATCACAGGCTCCTGTAATAAATTTAGCAGTCTTGGCTGCACTATGGTTATACTTATCTTGCACCCCTCAGAGCTAAAGAATTTGAAAAGTACATATTCTGCACTCACTGTGGTGAATGCCACTGCATGAATATAAAGCAAATAAGTGTATTTTTATGAAGATTTGACATTTAACTTTTGATATCTACTGACTTCCTCCAGCTGTATGCTGTATTGCCTTTCGTTGCGCTTGAGGACAGCCCAAGGGAAGGGGGCTGAAAGGTTGTTAAAGAAGGGGAAAAAATCAGCAGATTCAGATCTGTTGCTGTGCATTCTGTGAGGGGATCCTGGGGCTTTAAGATGGGTGCATGAATTAAAATACAATATTGGAAGGAAAACAGACCATTTTTTAGAACAAGTTCAAAACCAGGAAGATAATGGATGAGTCAGGAGGATTTGTTGGGCTTTATCCCAAACACCTAAAGTTTCCTGACAGGAGCTTCATTTTTTCTTCTACCACAGCAAACTTTTCCATTTAAGATAGTACTTAGAATGGTTCCTGCATTCTGTGGAGTGCTCACAAAAGTGGTAACACACAATTTGCAGTGTAATGTATCTTCTGCTGGTACGTACCGTCTTGTGAAGATATACTGGTATGGACGGCAATTGCAACTCTAAGTTATCATCAAAGCATTATATGTATCTCCCTGCCAGCAGAATTCGTTCTTATAAACTTTCTGATTCTGCAGATAATCTGAGATTTTCAATGCTGAGGTTGTATTCTTTTCAGACCATGTCTTAAAAAGATTTTTTGATAAACTGATGGGACTAGCACACTGTTCAGTGGGATGAGGCATTAGGTGTCCTTGACTAAATCATGCTTCATGACTTCCAAAAAGACTGCCTGAAGATTTGCAGTTATATTTTGTAACTTGGTAATTTTCGTTACTCAGGTATTGCAGTGGCTTTAAGTTAGCGTTTACATACCTTGTCTTCTGTTTCTTGTTTGCATCTTCAGCTTTTGTGGCTTGTAATATTTATGTTACAATGGCACTCAGAACATGCTGTTAGCTTTGGAGTCCCACTGTTTCAGATGTTCTACAAACACAGAGGATTTAGTTCTCTAAGCACCAAATATAGTAAACTGTGTTAAAAAAACCACTATTGCAGTTATATAGATTAAAATTAATAATGTACAGATGGCTTATCACCATAGTGATAGTTTGGGTTCCCCTAATTTTATCTGAAGTAGGGCACTTCATATAGCTTGCTGTTTGCTCTTCAATCTCTTCACTTTCATGCAAACACCCTAAAATAGTAAGTCTTCAGCAATATTAAATATTCATAACTTTTTTGTCAGGGCCACTGACGTGGACACTCTTCTGTGGTTGTTCTAATTACAAGTGGAAGTTGGTGCTCAGCACCCTATCAATGGGGAAAGCTGTATAAGGATATTAGAATGGAGCTCATTGAAATGAGGGATTGCTGGCAGAGCAGAATGAGCAGGGTAAATGTGGGACTGAACGAAACAACTGTTGTAGGGGAGTGCATGGGAGGAAACTCAACCAGTGTGTTTTCACCCAAAGGACATAGCCTGGAATGTTTCTTCAAAAGCCATATGTTCTTAGTGGAAGTATCATTGAGGAAACACTTAGAGTGGAATAAAGTATGTTTGAGAGGAAGAAGAATGAGACTAACAGCTCTTTTTAAAAAATATTTGCTTTTTGAAAAAAGAGGAGAATTCTGAGAATATTAGTTGCCATTGTTTTGTTTATGGCTTATAATATATTAGAAGAGAGAGCATTCTGTTTTAAAATTATTGCGGATTTTATAAGCCTCAGACATTTTGTTCACTTGTAATAGTGTAGAGAAAGCAAACTAATTTCAGAACATCTGAGAACAGAAGTGGCTGCTCTTTAATGCAACTATTTGTATTTTCTGCAGTGATAAGAAATGTTTTCGGACAGTTCCTTGCTAGTCAGGAACAAGATGACAAAGAGAAGAATGAGACCTGTTAATTCATAATTTTATGCTTCCTGAGCCTGATCTTGGTATTGTATATAACTAAAGATGGTAAATGCATCTAACCTATGCATTACCTATGGCAATGCTCAAGAGTTGTCATCTTAGCATATACTTATCTAATATTTGGTATACTTACCTAACACGTGGATGTAGTAGATTGTATTAGGGCTGGAGTGCTGGGAATCATTCTTGTACCAAGAAAGTTTATGGGGCCTTTCTTTTTAAAGAGGCAATAAGGAACATAGAGAATGTTGCCAACATGTGTGTTGGAATTCTACCAAAGTTTAGATGGCTTTGAGAGAAATGTGCTGTGTAAACTGTCTTGTAGGCTCAAGTCAGAAGTGGGCAGTAATTACCTCAGCTGTTTGAGTAGAAGCCTGAAGTACAGAAATTCTGTAGCCTTCAGTCTAGTCAAGATTTTTGTGTGCCACCTTTCCTGCAGATGGATTAGACTAATTGTACTAAGAAGGAAGAGGCATCTTTGCCTATAGAATATAAAAAAATGATAAAATGAGTGCAGGGATATATACCTAATTTAAGGGGCTTTTAACCAAATGGACTGGAATCTAAAAACTAGCAAAATCTTCCTCTTTGTTACACAATGCGTTTTCATAGTCATTTTGGAAAAACACCAGTAGGGTGCATACTTGGGCTGCACAGTGGTATGGAGTTGCCATTAACTGTAGTTCCAGTTCAACCTTCTTGATGTGTGTGATGTGGTTTTTTTTTTTAAGTTGTTCTTCCTGGGGAAGAGTTTCATTGTTCCCCTCCCTTGTAACTATGGGAACAGCTTTGGAACTTACGGTATATACCAAAAACTCAAATAAGAATGGACAAAAAAAAATTGTCAGACATGAAAAAATGTGTGGGAAACCCAGACTCTGTGCCTTTGAAGTCACTCATGACTCACAGTTTTGACTGACTGAATGTGGCATTTTGGGTATATTTATGGAAGCCCACAATAGTGGGTTTTGTTATCTGTTGTATTCAATAATTCAACATGTTTCAGTCTTTTTGAATCATGGAAGTCCTTTTGAGATCTTTTTGGGAGCGAGAGTTAGCTTTCAGTTACTTGAAAAGCATGATTAAATAGATTATGTAAAGAAAGTGTGATCTACTGTACAGGTTTTCTATACTTTAATCAGGGGCGGAAAACCTGGGAGCAGGGCCAGAGTAAGGAATTGGCAGGGATTGTGCCTCATATAGAAGAGGGAAGGGAATTTGGAGTCTAAACCTGAGCAGACAAGGGGATAGAGGAGAATAAGCCAAAAACAGGGTGTGCAGCTTTGAGGAGAATGAGCAGAAGCAGTGGGAAGTAAGGCTTACTGACAGCAGCTGTTTGACCAAACCAGACTGTACCATCTCTTTCACAGCTGGAGTCAACCTGCATGTGGTCTCAAAGTTGCAGTCACCTGCCCTTGTCCTATCCTTAGGGACAGAATTCTGCAGAGCTGTGTCCCCACTTCATTATTTTGTTTCTGCCCCCTCAATAACAGGTCCTTTAGGACAGGGTTGTGGGCACACAGCCCTATAGCTGTCACCCTCGGTGCTGGCAAGAGCCTGTCAGAAGCCTCTGACAGACCCTCTACACTACCCTGGGTCCTTCATGTAACAGAGAAAGCTGGAAGAAATTGAGGATTTCAGCCTTGCTTTGAGGGAAAAAGAATAATCTAATCTAGCTCCTAAAACCAGCAGAATAACTCAATATGTGCAAGATTCTAAGTGTTTGGTTTGCAAATGAATCGACAGCCAAGCTTGGCAGATTCCGAGTACCGGAGCCCCAGTAAACTGTGTTTTTATTAAATTTGAGTGTCAGAAATTATTCTGACACTCAATGGACAACCATCTAAGCCTGCTTTCTACTCTTTGATTAAACAAATTTGAATGCACTAGAATGTAAGGTAAATTAATCTCTACAGAAGTACTAAAATATTATACAGTAATATTTTTGTATGTCAAAGGTACTTTATGAAATTAGATTATGTCAAATAAAAAACTCCACAAACAGTCATTTTACAGAGTATCAGAACACAGATGGTTCTGGAAATTTCATATTTAAAGAGCAGTTTTGAAAGGATATCAAAGATATGGTAGTATTAAACTCTTATAGACTGGTTCTCAGAGTTTTATGTTTTTTTTTCCAAAAACTAGTCACTGAAATTTAGTTAAAGGTAAGGCTGTTTGAATATTGGCAGAGCAGTACAAGAAGTGATACAGCTGCAGTCATTTCAAGTTTCAAGTGCAGAAATTCTCTCTCCTTGGCCAGTCTCTTGGTATGACAGCAAAGACTTGAAATACAGTGCACTATTTTCTCCTTTTGATTAATTTGTCTCCTGTTTAGTCTGTAAATACACTAGATGAATTTTCAGTAAACATGACCCCTAGGGACAGTTTCTGTGACTTGTGTACTCATACTTTGCTTAGCTATGATTTTCAGTTTATACAGCTAGTCAAACTAATGAAATGACAAAGCAAATAAAGAATGTTATGTTGTAATTAAGTCTCTTTTGGGGGTTTGAGTATTTTTTCTTCTAAAAGCATGTAAGAAAATCCCATAACTGCTTTTGGAGAGCCATCCCAAGCTTACTGGTGGCTGAGAACCACCAATATCACTGTCTGTGATCGTGTCAAGTAGGTTACGGGGCATATCACGTCCATTGTTGCTTTTACAATCTCCCACTGAAGGTAGCTGAGACATGCCCTATGATACTACAGTAGCAGTGCATAGCGGTTTATACGCTAGATGACACTTTCATGTTCCTTTTTTCCCTCCTTTTTTTTTTTTTTTTAACCATTCCACATTTCTAAGCTAATCTTTTTACACTTTTAGTGACAAGAGAAACTTCAAAATATTTGACAACTCCTTTGCTATGCAGCTTTAACAACTGGAATTAATTTTCTGATTTCGGCTAGCTATCTTTTCACAGTTCTACAAAAGCTAAATTTAAATGTGGTGTAAATAATGCTACTATGTCAGTTTGAATGCAAAGAAGAAATGAAGCTTTAGGCAGGAAAAGCAGAAGAATCGATGAGGCAAACTATTTTAGCTGATACCACCTGTAACTTTGCAGACTTTTGTGCCTGATTAGGATGTTAAATAAGGTATGTAGACCTTGTAAATATGGCTTGATGCTGAGCCCTAGAAGAAAATTCTTGAGGGCAATGCTTTTGCCACATATTAATGCCTATAAAAGTGATAGGAAATTTGTTATATCACAGTCTACTCACAGAAAAGTAGGATCTGGTAAATTAGTAGAATTTCTTAGTATATGGTCAAACATTTTTATTAAAAAAATTAGAAATGTTTCCATGGGGAAGTCTATTGGAGTTTTCTTAGTAATGGCCGCATGCTTTTCTTCTTTTATATTTCTGCATTTTCTTCCATTTTCCAAATCTTGTGCTAATTAGCCTCCTACCTGCTTTTTCCCAATGCCAATTCTCACTGTCTCACACCATGATTAGTGCTTGAATCCCCTTCCTTCTGTCTTGTGTTGGCTGAAATCCATCTCTCTGCATGCTAAATATGTTAATTAATTTCCTCCTACACTGGACTGATATATAAACTTGTTTTACCTAATCACACATATTGATCATACTGCTTCTTATAGAATACATGTACTTCCATGTATGTTCTGTAATAAAATGGGAAAATTAACTTAAGAGCATGGTTTATATCTAGTCTCACCCATTGTGAGAACACACCAGTTTATCCATTTACAGTCTTTTTCTTTGTGAAGGAGATTCTTCTTTATCTTGTATCTTTTCTCTGGGTCTGCAGCCCTCCTTTTAGAGGGAATGAGATGTAAACATGGAATTCCAGTGAAAATTTAGTATTGATTCCTTCAGGAAATTATACTGTTTTCAGTGCTATTCTCCATCCTGTTACCTGTGTATCTCAGCATTCTGTTTTACTTGTCTACATGTTATCTGTTCATTTTGATTGTTTTGAAATTCTGAAACTTACCATGGCATTTTTAGTTTTGATGTGTCAGGTTTTTCTATGTCATCTCTATATTTTTATTTACTACTCCTTACTATTTCTAGGAGATTTAGTCAGAAGTATGGAGCAATTCATTGCCATAGTGACTGTGAGAATGCGCCGTAGTGACACTGTCAGTGTGCTTTACAAACGTGGGTGCATCCAGAACTAAAGTGAGGCATCTTGCTCAATAAGGACTTTTTGCTATCTCATGGTTTTATTTCAGCTGCTCTACCACATACCTCCTTGCTTCAACAGTGAGGAAACTGTATAAAAGCAGAGTGAAATGAAGAAAAAAGCCCACAACCACATTAATTGAATGGAAATCCTCGATGAATTTTGTTAATGCCTACTTCTAATCTTTGCTGGTTTTGTCTTTTCATTGCCATGTAGTGTTGCACTTTGTTAGTGCTATCTTTCTTTGTTTTTAATAGCTTTTAATTAAATCTGCTAATACTCTAAATGGGGTTACTTTTTCTGATGTCCAAGAATCAGAAGGGAATCCTCATAAGTGGATTGTTACAGTTTAAAAATCAGTTTATTGCTCCCACTAATCCAAAATCTGAATTATTGGTAATGATACTTCCTTCACAGATGTGTACAAAGTTGTGTCTATTGAAAAAAATCTAGCATGGAAGTTAGAGAGCAGAGAATTAGTTTTTACACATCCTCCACATTTTCATTCTTGTCCTTTGGAATGTGGTTTTGTGGAGTTTTGTTCTCAGACATTTGCAAAACAGTATGCAGTAGGGTAACTTTTTATGGGTTACTAGATTTTCACAGATTTTGGGGTATGCCACATTTGCAGGCACAGCCCAGGACTTAAGAGGCAGAGCGCTACCATTTGATCTGGTGGGAGGAATGTGGTATAGCCACAGTGAAGGTTGTTCTGTTATCCTGAGTAGGTTTAGAGGTTTGCTGGTGTTTTCAAGTAGATCTAGCTTGAAGCCTCTATTTATTCTGAGCATATCTTTGATAGAATCATAAAAGTAATAACAAGATCATTGTCAGTTATTGTTTTAAACAGTCATGGTAAAGGAAATCGTTGAAACACCCTTCATTCTTAAGGATGTGTGTTTTAATTGGGCCTGTTGGCTTTATTTTACCAACTTTCTACAAGCAGCAGATAGAAGGGCTGAGAAAGACCAGCAAATTTAGAAACACTAAGATGCTGACTTGCAATAGCTGTTTACTTACAAGGAAGAGGTTTAACTCATCACTTTTCCCTTGAGGTCTAAGTATAGCCCGCATACATACCAGGGTATCTAAGTGTGTGTAGAAACTACTTTCAAACCTGTTTGAATCAAGTTTTCTCTCACCTCAGCTAGCGTTATTACTGTTTTGGCCTCTGTTGGGTTCCCATGTTGAACCTGGAATTCTTTCATTAGTGCTCCTTTAAGGAAAACTAGAAAAACTGCTGATACAAAGAATTTTGGCAGTTGCATGAGTAAATCTTTAAATGTCAGATTATGTTCCAGGTGAATCATTCTTAGCATCACTTCAAGACTTAAGTTCACATTCTATGGAGAAAAACATGTATAGCATGAATCATGAAGAAACAAGTGCACCATCTTTGAAAAAAATATTTATAGCATGTCTCTCATTCTGAATTGTAGATCTGAGAATGTTGTAAAGAAGGTTGAAATATCTAAAACAGTTAAGGAAAGAAAACCAGGGACGTAGAACTAGAGTATGAGTAATTTCTGTGACAAATAAGTCAGAGAAACTTTTGAATATTCTCTGGAAACTTTTTCGACCTTTCTGTTTCATCTTCATAAAATCTAAGAATCCTGAAAACACCAGTGATTTCAGCAAATATATGTGCTCATCTCAGCTTTTGAGCCAAATCCACTGCCTCTAGATGAAAGTTGCGCAGCTGAATGATGAAATTAATTTCACTAGAATGCAAGGTGTGATAATTTGGTTTGGAAGGGAAGCGTGCTCAGATTAACCACATAGGTCACTCATTGAAGTATGAGGTACCATTGCAGATAAATACCATCTTCTTTGGAATCTTCTGTTTCAGAAAACAAAGTGTTTTCTTTCCTTACGTTGAATTCTGTTTGATGTTCAGGAGTGTCAAAATCTCTTTTGTAGAGAAGACAGAATGTGTAACATCATCTAGTGGTGGAAATATAATAATTACATAACGAATCTTTCTACAGTGATACATATTAGTGAATTTGTAAACATTAAAGTGCAGACATGTGGGCTTGTTATTCATGTTTATACAACACACTTGACTCTGCAGGGGTACCTTCTTCGTAAATTTAGAGAACAGAAAGGAAGGGCAGCTTTAAAAATAGTGTGTGGGAGCACAGCTGGATTGCATGGTGATCAAGCATCTCAGAAGCCCTTTAGTGACTTACTGTCACAGCTGTCTTGGTACTCCAGTTCCGGAGCAGCCGCCCTCTGGGACAGCCACACTGTTGACCCTGTGATGTATCAGAGCTGACTTGAGGTGCTTCAGAACTACGTGTAGGTCAAGAGCCACATGTTGGTCCCTCTGTCACAGATCGTTCAATTTTGTTATGTCTTATGGTTGTTGGGTATGCTGTATGGTTTGGTATCCCACTATGTTATGTAGCTATTACAAGGTAAGAAGCATATCCCTTGTGATTGTCCTTGTGACAGAATACGTACAAGTATGAAATACAGATACTTAAGATCTTTCTGTAAGTCTCTTCCTTTGTAACTTCAGTTCTACAACAAAACTTATTTTCTGAAGTTCATTTCTTTACAGGCATTGAGCTTTTAGTAATGAATACTGATTAACATTACTGACTTTCTGTGCAATTTGTTTCTGAACAATTTTTTATATCGTAGTTTATTTTTTGTGCCTCCACTATCTGTAAGATATTAGACCTTTACTGTTTTTATTTTATATCATATGACACCTTTCTTCTTTCACTGTAATAAAAAAACAATGTGAAAGCATGAATCTCATATTCCTTGTTTCTCCATTTGATGCTTCGATTAAATCATAGATTTTGGCTCCTATGGAAGACACAAGCACTGAATACTTTTCTGACTCTGAAATGTCTTTTTCCCTACTGCCATCAGAACTGCCTCGTCTACTTTTTTAGCTGATGCTGATTCTTACTGACCTTAATCCTTCTTCTGAAGAGAAATGCCTGTCGAACCTTGTAATACTGTCAAAAATCATGAAGTTCAGAGAATAAACTACTGATGGAAAAGTCCTGTTAGGTCATCCAGTCCGTCTCTTGCCAGCACAAGTTTCGCCACAGAGGTATTCTAATGCTCTGCATACTTGAGAACAGTCTGTAGTTCTTCAGCTGGAAACCTACAGATAGATGCACTGTATGTATAGATGTCCCACTGCAACATTTCTGCTATGTATTTGCTTAAACCTTGACCTGGAGACCATTCAGGTAATAACTGATTGTCAATATGGGGCATCTACATCTAGCTGTGGTATATCATGTCCAAAAAGCATGAATGAATACTGGCAAAATAACAAAATGTCTAAAGGGACACATGACTGAGCAGACTTAGTATCCTATTTTTGCTCTCGCCAGCAGTACTTGCCAAAAATTGAATACCAGTGGTTATATTTTTTAGTTAAATAGAATGGCAGCTGTCTTCTCAAGCACCTCAGTATTATATTGGGAGAAATTCTGAGCTTAGCAAAGCTGCATATTTCTTTCAGGTTACCTTACTTATAGAGTAGTATGTAAAGCTGTACATATTACGATCAAAAGTCATTTGTGATACTAGAGGATCTTAAGTAAGTTTTTATGGCTTGATATTACTGAAAATCTTGTTGGCGGTAGTCTCAAATGAATTCCCACCTACAGTACTGCATCCAGCTCTGGAGTCCTCAGTACAGGAAAAATATGGACCTGTTGGAGAGGGTCCAGAGGAGGGCCACAAAAATGATGGGAGGGATGGAGTGCCTTTCCTATGAGGAAAGGCTGAGTGTTGAGATTGTTCAGCCTGGAGAAGACTGGGGAACCTTATTGCAGCCTTTCAGTCCTTAAAAGGGGCCGATAAGAAGGTTAGGGAGAAGCTTTTTAGCAGGGCCTGTTGTGATAGGATGAGGGGTGATGGTTTCTAACTAAAAGAGATTCAGGCTGGATGTGAGGAAAAAAATTTTTACAGTGAGGGTGATAAAACATTGGAATAGGCTGTCCACAGAGATGGTGGAGGTACCATCCCTGGAGGTAGTCAAGTGCAGGCTGGATGTGGTTCTGGGCAACCTTATGTAGTTAAAGATGTCCCTATTCATTGCAGGGGGGTTGGACTAGATGACCTTTGAAAAGTCCCTTCCAACTCAGACTGTTCTATGATTCTGTATATCCCAGAGTGTGTTTATTTAAAGTGTGTTATATGCCTATTAAAAGTTGAGATATTCTTAAGGAGGAATCCTGCTTCTTTTACATGTTCCTAGGGCATGAGGCTTCTTATCTGCTGCAGAGCATGTTGAGCAAAGGCTGGGGTTTGTAGCTTTTAATTTTGGAGGCTTTTACATGTGTATCTGTAATGGTCTTACTCGGTCTCAGAAAATGACTCTCAACGAATAGCCCGTAAGTCTGAATCAGAATTTGAATGGAGTTGGTATATTCTTTGGGGCTGTATGGAACAGCTACCAGATCTCTCTGGCAGGTTTCTAAGCTGCACAGCCACTAGTTATAAATTTAGTTTGTAAACTATATGTTGTAGTGTGTACTAGTCACTCACATTGCAAACTTTTGATGAGAATTACCTTACTGGGTCCTTCAGGACTGAATTCTTTCAGTTACTGAGCACTGATCAACATAGCTCATTAACAGATTGTAAAAAGGTGATTCATACTGAAGTTAAATTTTAAACTCTTTGTAAGGAAATGCTGGAGTAGAGACAACAATTTAAATACCTCTTTTCTTAGATACATGGTAAAATCTATATATGTGGCCCTCTTGTGAATTTCTGGGTGCAGTGCTCTATATGAAGTATCAATTCTATGAATATATGATGGAATCAAAATCTGTAACAAAATGGGTATTTTAAATTGAAATATAATGTTCCATACAGGGAAAAGTAACATGCAGGGACAGAAGCAGAATTAAGGCGAAGAGGTGGTCTTGCAAATGTTAACTGGTGCATATCATAAGAAGTATAGAAATCTATGTGTATGCAGAAATCTAGGTCTTCTTAAAATATTAACTTTATCTGTATCATTCTCATTAGCAGAAGAAAAAGATTAACTGGAAAACTGTGCTTGTGTTTGAGCAGTCGTTGTTACAGAAAATTTTCTTCTTTCTCCCAGCTAGGATTTGAATTTACTGTCCATGTGAAAACTGATAAAAATGGGTAGGGTTTCAAAAACTTAAGTCCTTAATTGTTTATGTACTCTTAAAACTCAGAGAGCAATGTAGTTATTTGAAACAAAAATATCATATAATTTATGAAGTTAATGGAAGATAAAACTTTAGACATTCCTTAAATTTTAATCTCTCTAGTGCATGTGATTTCATGTGATCTCTCACTCTCTGAGAAACTGCTTTATTATCTTGCATAAGAGTTTGGCAGATCTCCATCTTTGCTCTGCTGAATAAAGGAATAGTGTTTCTGCAGAAACAAGTTTGAGAATTTACAAGATGGAGAAGGATCTCTAGGTTTAAAATCCAGTTCTTAAATAACTGCTTCTTAGAAGCCAAGCTTTTCCACTGTAAGTCATGTTGTTCTTCTTATTATAATAGAGTTACTTTTGTAGGAGCTGAATTTTACAAAAAAATTTTGTAAAATATTTAGAAGCTGTTTTAATTCCTGAAATAACACGCTGGTACTGTTTTCTTCTCTCTTTAAAATTGACAGTTTAAATGTTGGTTTAATTATCTTTTGTAGTTCTCAATTGTTAACTTCATGCTGGTCTCTTTTCTAAGATTGTGCAAATATGAACAGGACCAGAAGTAGATAGCTGTTACCATGACTATTTTGTTATGTTGTAGAGTTAAAGGTTTTTGGGTTTTTTTATCTAAAGAAAGATACTATTAATATTATATTATCTAATCTATGTAAAAGAACTAATCTGTTTTTTTTTTTTATTTGTTTTGTTTTTTTTTTTTTTCCCCTCAATACACACAAAAATTCTGGACTTATAAATTTCAGTTCAAAATTTCTTTCACATACAAAGAATTCCCAGAGTGTGACTGAGCTTTTGTAGGGGAGAAAGGCTGCATGGACTGTTTCTGTGTGTCTCTTTACTATGTGAGTGATGTGAACTCAGTGTCCAGGGTGAAAAGAAGCTACACAGATCAATTGTCTGCAGATCACATGTATAAGGTTGCACTGGACTGTTGTTGGACTGGAGAGGTCTGACAGCATGTGTTGTAACAATTCTGCACAAGGGCCTGAAGCTTGCCACAGCACTGGGGATTTAAGGAGATCCTGTGAAAAAACTCACAAGAAAAGGCACAATTCCTATTCAGTTACTACTGGGATACGCAGATAGTGCTTTATACTTAGCTTATTGTTAATGTGGTTTTTTTTCCACGGGGACAGATTAGCCAGATACAGTTCTGAAGTTCAAATAATGTCCTGCTATTTGTAATTGTAGTTCTTAAATGTCAGTTTCTAAAGGAAGTGTGGCCAGCCTCTGCAGCAACTCCAGACCTGTGCTGTGACTTCTGTTACTGGTAATCCAGTCATAACACTGGTAAAAAGAAGCTGCACATCCTTTAGGTCTGAAATAACAAGTCACTTGGCTAAAGATTGTTCTGTGGGTGCATGCATGTATTTGTGTGTGTGCATGTGTGTGTGGACACTAAAGGTCATGTTGGCTCAAAATGCCAGTTTGAAAAATATTTATTTTACTAGTAAACACATCAATAGCAATCACTAGAGGTTTCATTAGATTAATAATTTACAGTCGTATAATGTGATTGATTTAGTTATTGTGGATGCACTTTGAAATCTTTTGAGATGCACTTACATAATTTTAATTTAATGAATTAATGGATGAAGCTAATTCCTCAGAGTGTTGTTGAAATTGATTTAAGTGTGTCTGCACTAAGTTGGATATGAAGGTAGTTTAATTAATTTAGAACACTACAGCAAAATAATTCACATGTACTGCTATAGCTCATACTTCTGTGCACACTGCCTTTGAGGTGGTGTAACGTCTTTTCCAGTTACAGAACTTTTTCAAACTTAGTGCATGACCAAAGGAGCAGTCAGCTTATTTCATTCCACAGGCATTCTACACAAAACATTATCGAAGAGGTTAAAAAAGTAATCAGACATTCCTACCCTGATTTGCTGTGTTTTACTGTCAAGTTCTGCCCAAGATGTGAGTGCTGCACTGATGACAGCAATCATTCTCTAAGGAGCCAATCTGTTAATCAGAAATAACTCTGTTTACTAATGATTCAGTAAGTTTGGCCACTTTCATAGGCCTTTTGCTATCTATGAAGTAATCAACACACAAAACTTTTGTCTGTTATTGCTGTATTAGCTGCTGAGTTGGAAACTTCATCTGAGTCTTGGGCATGGAAATTTAAATCTTGAAGAGAAATTAGGGAATTTGTACTCCTAATTTAACACTTGATTCCTTTGTTCTGCTAGATGACTACAGTAAGTGAGTAGTTCCTACTATGAAATGGAGTAGAAAGAGAAGCTATTGAACTTGTAACACAAGAAGGTAGGGAGAAGGTTTGTCTCTGTCAGAGCAAATAGAGGAACGAGCCATGTTAATATGTTCATGAATGGTGTATGTCTTTGCTACAGAAAAAGGATGAGCATGCTTACAGTCCGTTGTTGAGCTGCCAGTGTCCTTAGGAATAGCAAGGAAGTTTCTGTTAAGTAACAGTATCTAAACTTGTCAACATACAAGTGGAGTACTGGTAGTAAGACTGGTCCTTTTAAACCAAAATAACTTGCCATTGGCTAAAAATAAAGTTCATAGATGTGCCAGAAATAGCCCTGGTGGAAAAACATGCCATAGGGACCCACAAAGACTGTAAACTTCTTATGATATATGCCAGCTCCATTTAGATTTTCCTTTTTAAAAAAGACGGGATGAGTGGATGCAGTAGATGTAATATTTGATTTACACTTTAGGTTAAAGTAAGAGATTTTCTGATGGACATGTTTAAGGATATATACTGCTCACTTTAAACAAATAGTTGTGACTACAGTTATATTTAAGAGGAAAGCCAAATTCGTCCTCTGAGGAAAGGTACATGGCTTTGAACAGTGAAACTAAACTTCAGCTTATGCATGTGTTGCATAAGCTATACTACAACTTACAATACAACTACAGAACCAATGAATTAAAATTTTAAAAAGTTTCAAATTTTTTGTGTTTCTTTTATTTTGTGTCTGCTGAGTCGAAATACACCCCATGGAAAGAATTTCTTTACATTTGTGGAAGCAGTTGGACTAGTGCTTGGTGAGCTTTTCTACTTCTATTTCTATTTTTGATCTACTTTTAATTGGCCCACTTAGTTTTATCACTAATGTACACAGACTGAAAAATTAAAGTTCTTGCCAAAAGGCAACAAGTGATGCCTAAAACTTCTGTTGGATCTGTCAGTTGATAAGTGAGTAATTCATGATTTATTTCTAGGTCATTTGAGCATATGAGACAAAGATCTTGCTGATGGTGCAGCTGGTATCTTTTATCCTATGACATTTTATCAGCTGAAAGATTTCCTTCTTAATTTGACTGAGGTTGACTGAAATATTCAGGGAGTACAAGACATGAGATGTGTATATGGCATGTTGAGGAAAAAGAATTTTCAAAAAACAAGAAGATAATCAAGGGCTAAGAAAATATTTTTTTTCTTTAAATGAGACAGTATGGACAGACTCTAAAATTAGTAAAATAATAAAATATTATTAAAGGTAATACAATAATGCATACAACAATAATACTGAAACATTGAGAAGTGATTAAATGGACTGAAAACCTGAAAGACCCACTTTTCAAAAAGCATCCCTGATTATAAATAATTGCATGGAGAAAAGACAAGGACTAACTTAAATGAAAGCTCAGGAGAAAAAAAAGGTGATCTTTCTCTACTGTGTTTGACTTTAGGTGTGCAGTGCAGAGTATCCCGTGAAAACATGCTAGCAAGTACTTCTTTGCAGCAAAACTTTATCCTCTTTAAATACAGAAAAATGATAGAAATGTGGTATAAAAACAACTATATAGAAAGCTGTCCTTAAGTAGAACCATTATGCAAACCAAGAAATACCACAGATTCCTGGCATTCTCATTCTGTTAGTACTACACTTGCTCACTCCAAGCTTTGTTAAGGAGCAGAGGATCTGGGCAGAGCTGTTTCAGTCTGTGATGTACCCTCAAGACTTCCCATATCAAGAAAGCCGCAAGCTGTATCTAAAAAAGTTTCTCGACTGGGAAATGCTCTTAGGACGGTGAAATTGTTACCAGCCTGCCAAAACCGATCTTGGTAAGGAAAAGTAAACAAATCCAGTGAAAGTAGAAAGGTGACTTTTTTGCTTTCCTTTTAGTATTCCCACAGGGAAGGGTGGAGTCCCAGGGAATAATAATACATGTTTCCTTTAACATTTAGACTCAAGTTGCTTCCATTAGCAGAGTAAATATCCTGTGTTCCATTAATGTCTTGCACTTTGTATTTTGGAGTGATTTCAGAAGTGGAAACTGCATTGAATTTTAAGTCATAGCACGTCTCTTTATGGTCTTAGATTCTGACTGAGTTTTAAATTTTTTTTTTTTTTTTGAGTTTTCAGCAAATTCTGAAAGTGATGTTTTGACTTTTTTTAATAACAGTTATCATCTCTGGATACCTCTGTAGATAAGTAAGGCTTTGTAAGTAAATAAGGCTAACCTTTGAAACATAAAGGACCTGTTCTCTTAATTACACAGTTGATGTCTAAGACCAGCTTCTAGGATTAGCAGTTTCACACAGTGCTGCCAGTTTTGTATTTTGGGTTTCAGTGTAATTAGCTGTAGGTACTTTAATACCACCATGCCAAATTCCTGGCTGTCAGTGAGATTCTGAGGGTATCATGGATCCAGGTATATGAACCTTTCATGTAAAAATAAATTTCAAAGATCTGAAAATGCAAAGGACCGAACTAAACTTACATAAATTTTGGCAGAATTCAAGGATTCTTACGAGAGAGTTCAATATCTGTAAGAATGACCTGTTGAGAGTCTCAGTTCCTCTGGCAAGTGGGAAAAACGTGCTAATAATAGTAATTTTCTTTCAGTCTGCTTGAAATATATGTCTAAGTTAGAAGAGGTTGAGCAAAATGTTTTACTGGTGTCTGCTTTTATCCCCCTCTCCTTCATTATTTTCATCTCTTGAGCTGAAGCCTTGTTCAGTTTGCAGACACCTCCTCACTTTTCTGTATTCATGCAAAAGAACAGAGGTTTTTAGATATGGTATTTGCTACTCCCATAAAGATGGTCTAGTGTGAAGAGTTACACTTTCTAATGTTATGTAGAAGATATAATGTACGTTTGTGTCTTACAAAATGTGGCTGGTTAGGTATGTTAGGTAAACATTTTGAACATTTTCTTAAATTATATGCCTCTTTTTCAGCATGCTTACTTTTAAATGTAAAATGTATGAGACAGGGCTTCTTTGCTCCTTGTTCGATTTTTGCGTTGTATGAATATTTCAGAGGAGAATTCAAAGCACCATGTCAAAACATTCCTACCTTGCACTGCAGTTAGCTGAAAGAAGAATTAGCTAGTATCTGCAGAATTCTTTCAGAGTGTTTTTCCTATGATTTATCTTTTGGTTGATGGATCCTCCTGTGGAATTATTCTGTTGTTTTAATTGAGAAAAAAAAAGAAATAATACCACTTTGTTCAAATAGTAGCTCATTTGCTTAACAGTCATAATGTGGAGCCTTGACAGTTGGTTTGCCACTAGAAGAAGTTGCGATCTAGACTGTAGCATACTTTCTGAAAATGACTATCTACCAATCAGTTATCTTTATCTTGAAACTAAGATATCTACAGATGGTGAGTGTATTATCTTCTCCTTCAGCCAAGGTGTCAATAGCTTAAGTAAAACTACATAAAAATCTATGTTAGATGTAGAAATTGAGAAAGCAAGCTCTCTCACTATTTCTATGAAACTGATTTGTTGTGACAATAGCAAGGTCTTTCTTCAGAGACTGAAAATTATGTTAAGGAAGACACTGCTGAAACCAAGAGGCACAGTGTCATCCAGCAAGTTGCAATCTAGTGGTGTTTACTGTTCTTGCAGTGGTAGCAGAGACCTTAGCTGATGACATCATTTTATTGTGCTGAGTTCTAACTGTATATATATATATATATATATATATATATATATATACATAGTAAGAGACAGTTCTTGTCCTGAAGAGTTAAATATAAAAGATGGACAAAGCAAAGGAAGAAAACATAAAAGTTGCCCACTAGGGCAGTAAGAGAAGTTGCAGTGGCATCTCTCCAGGGTGACGCTGGACATCCAGGCCATTAAACTTTTTGTATTCTGAGAGGATCAATACACAAAAATAGACGTTGTGGGTTCCCCCCCCCCTCCTCCCCCCCCCTCCCCACGCTATTTCTTTTAGACACACTGAAATAGAATGTCTCTGGCCTTCCAAATGCACCCCTCATGTCTAATTCCTGATGATTCATGCGTATGCTGTGGAATATATAGTAATATATATTAAAAAAAGCAGTGTCCAGAGTGAATAGTGTTTGAATTGATCTTTTCTGAAACATTGGAAGAATCCTCCAGATGGCAGAATAACTGTTTCAGTGTATATACAGCAGATGGAGATGTGGTTTTATACCTCACTACAAAACATTGCTGTTTTCAAATAGCTGTTTGAAATACGGTATCTGATAAAGTAACTGACTTTTTGGAAGCATTTTTTATCAGAGCCTGTGGGAAATAACACAGTTTAAGTAGTATTTGCTTCTTATGTTCAGGGTGCTGACTATCTTACTTTTGTTATATTCTTAACTAAAAGAATCAAACTTAGGCAACCATGGAGTGGCTTAACAGATTTTATTAGCTGTGCAAAGAAGGGGGGTATACTAGGAGCATGTTGGATGTTTCAAGTCATGTTGTGCATTCCATTTATTACTGCCCTGCACAGCAGTGGTGGTAGAAAAGCTTTGAAATTCAACAGAATGTGAAGCAAAATCCATTTTGACCCTTATGTTTTAGTGTACTGTAATTGCCAAGGAAAATGAACTTTTCTTTCCCTTCAGAAATCTCCCTTGCTTAATGTGTCTTTGAAGTTGTATGGGATACTAATTTTTATACAGAATTTGTCACATACGCTGTCTTCATATTTTCTGACTTTTCTTCTGGTGCCTAGCATCTGTGTTGGCTTCTTTGACCTCTCTTGAGAATGCATAATCTCTTTATATTTTCATTCATTATACAGTAATACAGACTTAATTTCAATAAAGAAGATCATACCATGAAACTATTAAATATATTTCAAATTTCTTCTACTGCAATTTTTCTGCTGGAAGCATCAGGAGAAAAAAAAAATAAAAGAATTTTGAACTATCCAGGTCCTTAAAGATTAAGATATATACTGTAGGTAGGTGATAGTTCATCTGCCACAGAGTGAGGGACTCTATACTGTTTTGGCATCTTCATTTTGTCTGCTTCATTTGTGGAGAGGCATCGGATAGATGAATGCATCCCTTCACTATTGCTTTGGAGTCCTTGCATGATGGTGAATAATTTTTAAAACAGCACTTTGATAAATAAAGCATGAAACACTCTTGAAAGATGCTGGTCCAGAGTTCTCCCTTGTTAAGTACAGGGT